>KV019610.1:162154-173370 GCA_001598015.1 Dorcoceras hygrometricum | reverse complement strand
TTAATGTTTCCATTAAGGAACGCAGTTTTCACATCCATTTGTCATTCTCATAGTCGTACCATGCGGCTTATGGCCAGTAAGATTCTAATTGACTTGAACATTGCGACTGGTGAAAAGGTCTCATCATAGTCAACACCTTGCCTTTGAGTGTAGCCTTTCGCGACCAGTCGTGCCTTGTAGGTCATTACCTTACCATCAGGCCCAAGTTCCTCTTGTATACCCATTTACACCCAATAGGAACAATTCCTTTGGGAGGGTTAACAAGATTCCAAACTTGGTTCGCATGCATTGAGTCAAACTCAGAATGCATTGCTTCAAGCCACAAATTGGAATCAGCATCAGAAATTGCCTCCTTGAAAGTTCTTGGATCAGATCCAACAACTTGGTCACCTTGATCATCTTCAAGGAGAAAACCATATCTCTCAGGAGCCCTATGAACCCTTTCGGATCTCCTAGGTGCGACCATTTCTGGTACTGGCTCTGTGGGTGCGGGAGATTCACTTGTTACTTCAGTTGGTTCTCGAACCTCTTCGAGTTCTACTATTTTTCCCTTTCTGTCAAGTAGAAATTCCCTTTCCATAAAGGTGGCATTCCTAGAAACAACACTTTTGTTTCGTTGGGATAGTAGAAGTAGTATCCAATGGAATTCTTTGGATACCCAACGAAGTAACATAAGATGGATCTCGTATCCAGCTTATCTCCCACTGTCTGCTTCACGTAAGCAGGACATCCCCAAATCCTCATGTATGAGTATTTGGGCGGTTTGCCCATCCATATCTCATATGGAGTCTTATCCACTGCCTTGGTGTGGACATTGTTCAACAACATTACCTCCGTTTCGAGCGCATAGCCCCAAAACGAGGTAGGAAGTTCAGTGAAACTCATCATAGATCGAACCATGTCCATCAATGTTTGATTACGATGCTCCGCTACACCATTGAGCTGTGTTGTGGCCTGAGGGGTCCACTGTGAGATAATCCCATTCTCTTTTAGATAGTCTTGAAATTCAGCACTCAAGTATTCACCACCTCGATCGGATCGAAGTGCTTTAATACTTTTGCCCAATTGATTTTCTACTTCAGCTTTGAATTCTTTGAACCTTTCAAAGGATTCAGACTTGTGCTTCATTAAGTACAAGTACCCATACCTAGAGTGATCCTCGGTAAAGGTGATGAAGTATGTGTGACCGTATTTAGTACCAATACTAAGCGGACCACACACATCAGTATGGATCAAATACAATAGGCCTTGGGCACTTTCAGGCTTGCCCTTGAAGGGTTGTTTAGTCATCTTTCCCTTGAGACAAGACTCACAAGTCGGTAGGGAGTTAATGTCTGACAAATCAAACATTTCACTCCTAACTAACTTGTTCATCCTACTTAGAGAAATATGACCTAGCCTAGCGTGCCAAAGTTACGCTGGGTTCAAGTTATCGTATTTCCTTTTAATCGTTGTTGTATGTGTTTCGACATCGCGAGTTGGAACGTCTTTTAATTTTAAGGTGTATAAATCGTTTTCGCGTTCCCAAATTGCAATAAAATATTTATTCTTGTAAATATTGCAAATCGAATTAGCAAACATACAAGAATATCCATCACTATCAAGCATAGAAACAGAAATAATGTTCTTTATTAATTCGGGAACAAACAAAACGTTTCTCAATAACAACTTAAAATCAAAAGACAGAAATAAATAAACTTCTCCTATAGCTACTGCAGCAACTCTTGCTCCATTGCCAAGCCTCAGGTGGGTCTCACCCTCTCTAAGACATCGGCTTCTTGTCATCACCTGCAAATAATTGCAGATATGAGATCCACATCCGGTATCAAGTACCCAAGAAGTCGAATTAAGAGACATATTTATTTCGATATAGAAAATACCTTTCGCAGTTCGCAACTGCTCGAGGTACTCCTTGCAGTTCCTCCTCCAATGCCCAGGCTTGTGGCAGTGGTGGCAAACATCCTCGCTCTTGTTCGGCTTGGAAGCCTTTGACTTTGGCTTCTTGGTGGGCTTTTCCTCCTTCGCAGGGGCAGAACGCTTCTTACCCTTGCGTCTGGGCCCCTTCTTCGCAGAGGAAGAAAGTCCATAAGGAGGACGGGCTTGTCCTTCTTTATGGTTCCCTCTAACACGACCAGCATGTTAACCACCTCTTCAAGGGTGGCTGCCAGCTTGTTCATGTTGAAGTTGACCACAAAGGGGTCGAATGCAGCGGGTAGTGAGAGGAGAAGAACATCCACAGACAGCTCGTGTGGAAGTGTGATATCAAGGCCCGCCAGCTTTTCAACGAGCCCAATCATACGAACCCCATGCTCTCGGACCGAAGTCCCATCGCGTATGCGGCTCGTCATAAGCTCCTTGACAGTGGTGAACCTCTCAAGTCGAGAGTTCTCCCCATACAGTTCTTTGAGTTGAAAGAGTATGTCAGCAGCATACTTCATCTTCTCAAAGCGCCGTTGCATTTCGTTGGACATCGATGTCATCACATAGCATCGAGTCTTAAGCTCGTCATCCCACCATTGTTTAAGCATAACCAGCTCCTCAGGGCTGATATCGGCAGGGGCTTCCTTCGGAGGGCTCTTCTCTATCGTATAGAGAAGTTTCTTCGAAGCCAACACAATGTTGAGGTTTCGAAGCCAGTATTGGTAGTTCAGACCGGTGAACTTGTTGCTATCCAGTATAGCAGCGAGTGAATTTTTGATCGAAGACATTACAAATGCAGTTATACTGAAAAGAAAACAGACATGCATCACTTACTATATATGAAAAACGCTAAGACATAAAACATGGTCGTTTAGTTTTATGAATTATCCTCCCACTATTTTAACGATTTCACCACCCTGTAATGAAATCGGGAAAGAAAGTTCCCTTAGTGGGTACACGGAGCCCAATCAGGCGATCATGGTCCCGAATAATATCAGCCAACCATGACCCCCAAAAGGTAGTTTCTAATTGCAACCGGTGCAACCTCCATGTATTCACCTCACGTCCAGTAATGGCCCAATAATATGACGTCGTTTACTATCACGTGTCAAGATGACCCATCAATGTTGAGTCGTGAAGGACGGTCCCCTTAACGTCCCCAATAATATGAGCCAACGTTAAAGGGAGTTCCAACCGACTCACAACAATTGTCAATGGCGTGGACAACTTTCCGGCATACATAACCCCCTCAATAATATGAGCCGGGCCATGTATGCGGGTAGCATCGGCGTACACCCATTGTTGATGGAAGGTAGGGATAATTTAAACAGATTTAAATTTCCTTTAGTTTATCGAATAAACTTTTAATCTTGATATTAATTTTAAATCGTATTTAAAACGAGGGATTTTATTTTTGAAAATTTGGTCTCATGCAATTTTAAATCAAAATTTAAAACATGCGGATTCAACATATATATCAAATATATAACTAACTTAGATGATCGATCGCGAGAGCTCTATGCGGTCCGTGATCGCCAATCACGGACCTGGGTCCAATCCTAGGTGAAATGCAATATGCAATGCAATCCTATTACAATGCTTTCCGGTTTTACAGATCTTCGGTCTTCAATATCCTTGATCGTCATAACTTACAGGGAAGCAGTGGATAGAGCCCTGCAAATCGAAAGGGATTGGAAAGATCTCGATGAAGAGGGGCAGCAAAAGAGACAAGCCTTCCAGCAGAAAGATCAAAGGCCTTTCAAGAAACAGAACAAGAACCAGCAGAGGCCGCAGGAGCAAAAGCCTCTACAAATTCAACCTATAAGCTCCGTTCCTGCTGGTAGTAATAGGCCATTATGTCTAAGTGCCAAAAGCCTCATTTGGGACAATGCAGACTTGGACAAAACGTCTGCTACAAGTGTGGAATGCCTGGACATATTTTGAAGAATTGTCCAAAATCCAAGCAACTGGTGACCAGCAGAGCTTTTGTGATGACTGCTGATCAAGCTCCTCCAGAATCTACGGTGGTTACAGGTGAAATTACGATAGCCGGAATTCCTTCTCTAGCTTTGTTAGATTCAGGAGCTACGCATTCATTTATTTCCACTAAGTTTGTTGAGACGCCTATCATGTAGAGTCTCAATGATGTTTCGAGTCGTGAGGACTAATCAGTACAACCAAGACCTCGGACTTATCCACTCGACAAATGGTAACCACTTGGAAAGTCCGAACGAGGGTAGTTCGATAGATCACCAGGTCACTATCTATCTGCATGCTCAGAACATCACAATGTTCCCTACCAATGAAACACGGTACTTCGCATCGCAGATACTAGTCTCAAGCTCGGGTGGCCTTATCCTCATTTTGACTGCCCAATCGACTAGGAACGAGTTCAGAATACACAGTGACTATTAGATGTGTTTCATGATAGCCGTCATACCCACTATCACATCTAACATACACTATGGTGCATTCTAGGTCTTTATCCAACACAATTGTTAACATTATAATCATAATGAAAATAAAGAACGCCATAAACAAAATGCGAATATCATATATAAAGACTGTCGTATACAAGAGTCCATAAAATCCACACGCCACAAGTTGGCTAGTTGGGCATCTACTCTAACATGCAAGTGTGGAGCAACACTTAGAATATTTTCAACCCGATATTTCTTATCCTCTTCTCTATTGAAACCCTCGATCAATACTGTTCATTCGAACATTTCTCCCGCCGATTCCCGTCGTTTCCAGCCTTTGTTTTTGACGATTTTGGTGGAGCTGAACTCCCCTTGCTTAGCTCTTTCGATTGCTACCCATTTGAGACCCTGAATCAACGTTGGAGGAGAACTGCGAAGCTGCTGCGTCTTCGTGCCGTGAAGTCCGTTGGTTCTTCTGTTGGTTTAAGTCTCTGGGTGAGAATTTCCTTCCATTTTGATCTCTGTTCTTTTAGTTAATACCTGCGTAGATGTATAGAACTTGAGTAGAGTTCTGGCCGTAGGTGTTAGAGTGCACAGGTTCAGATTTGTGCTTGAGTTGAGATTAATTATGAGACTTTGTAACAGATTTCAGCCTCCAGGAAGTCTCTGCCATGGTTTTCGAGCCAGAAGAAATCAGGTTGCTTTTGTCGTGTGATTGCCGCGCCCTGTCTCGAATCTGTGAGGTAGATTTTAAGGATTGAGGTACGAATTGGAGCAACTCTAGCAGCTTTGAATTTGAGCATGTGTATAAATTGGGTTGTGAAATCTGCCTGAATCGATGGATGTATTTACGTGGAGCAGATTGATGATTTATGTGATTTGTATGTTCTGTTTTCACGTAGGAATTATTGTATGCATTGATATTGATTATGGATTGGCATTCATGCATACATCTTGAGCCTGATTGACAGATTGATTAATGACCTGATTGAGAACCACGTTGTGACTGGCCGACAGATGTGTCGTGCCCGAAAAGTCCAACGCCATCATCGGAGTGGTGACTGCCGGATTCGAGTGTCTACCACCGAGCTGTGATGGGCTGACGGGCCCCGATGATCACGGACCGATGATTTCCATCGGCCGATTGGCTGTGCATGGTATATAGGCTCACTTGAGTTGATTTGCCAGTCGATATCTGGTCTTGATTCCCGATTTCCTTGATAGCCTCATGCATTTCATAACTTGATTTATAGCATGTTGCATGATTAGCTGTTTTGATGGCTCTTGTGTGACCTGAAATTGTATTGAAGATTAATTGTGTGATTAATCGAGTTTTTGAGGAATTCTGGGTGTTCGGAATTATTTTTGGAGGTTTCGTTTGCATTTTCGGGTCGGAAATCACATTTAGAGCAATTCTGGAAGTTTTCGTATTTTTGAGTTTTGGAAGAGAAATCTGTTTGTGAGAAACCGGTTTGGAATGGTGATATCTGTTAGCAGCGAGTTCCTGTAGCGAGTGCAAAACGCCGTCGTTTAGCGTTTGGTGAAATCTGCCAGCAGTTGTCATTTTTTTGGCGTTGTGTTGTGTTGAGAAGCAGCAGCAACGCTGACGTGAATTCCAGTTGTTGGTTTGGTTGATCAGCTGTCGACAGATATGATGACGTATTCTATGCGATGTCGTTTGATTTTGTTGTTACGACGTCGTATTGTTCTAGCGCTAGCGATCGCTGTTGCGGGTGTTTAGTTCATCAGATATGATGACGTGGGTTGCGCGACGTCGTTTTGGTTTGGTATGGACTCTGTTGTAGCGTAGTGCTTTGATCAGATTTGGTGACGTGTCGGGAGCGACGTCGTTAAAGTTTACGCTCGTTGAATTTGCATTTCGGTTGCTGGTGTGAGCTTTGCACTGTTGAAGAAGCTGTTGGATATTTCTTCATCAGCTTTGCACTGTTCCCGTTGCTGTCAGCAGCTTGCGAGTTTTGTTAGTGTCGGTGGATTTTATATCAGTTTTCTCGCGTGTATATAAGCAGCAAGGCTTGGTCTTTGTTCCATACTTAGCGATATTTTCTCCCGATTGTCGACTTACCTCTCGAACCCTAGAGCACTGTTTAATGTGAGTTTCTCCAGCGAATTCCCATCGATTCCGGCCACCATTTGTCACGTTTGAGGTAGCGTTGGACTCCTCTCTTGAAGCTATTTCGATTGATAGCCCTTTTGGAGGCTGTAGTGGGCTGGAGTGAAATCTCGAAGCTACTGTCTTTCTTCTGTGTGGTTGTGCGTTCAGGTAGCCTTTCGAATTTGTGAAGAGATCTTGTTCCTAGCCTTGAATTGAGCTTCCTATTAAGTTGTATTACGGTGTTAGTTGCTTGTTGAGCATAGGACTCCCAGCCGTGACTTTCTGTAGTTGGCCGTGAGCTTTTGTTGATGTTTCCCCTGTATCTTGCGTGTTTTCAGCAGGTCAGGATCAGATTTCACAGGCCTTGAATTGTGGTAATCGTTGCACAGAAAGTGAGGTACGGATTTTGAGCTTGTGATAGCTTGGAAGTTGCGTGAGATATAATGTGAGGCTGCTGGATGTTTTGGTGAACATGGCTGTGTATTGATTGCTGTGCATCGGTGTTTATGCTAGCTGTTTTATGTGAATTGCATACACGCATTTGTTCATGCATATTTCAGATCCCTCGTGTATTGTATCATGAAGCCTTGTATCTTGTTGTATTGTTATTGTTTGATTCTTACCAGGATACGAGGGCGAGCAGCGACACCGCACTCTCATCTCCCTGCTGGGTTTGTTAGCCACCGTGCGCCGAGTGGTTAACTACCACTGTTCATGGGCGAGGCAACAGCAGGTCGAGTTGTTTGATGCATCTGGTATTTGGGTGTAGTGTCTAGGCGAGTGGCTCATTACCACACTTTGAACACACCCCGTGGCCACTGATTCGTTGCAGATCTCGTGGAGCTATGTTTGAGTTCCTTGGCTCCCTTTTCGGTTGAAGCCTTCAATTTTTATCCGGTGTCTCATGCATAGCATCTGCATTTTATCTTATACTTTTCTTTAGCTGTTTCAGTTGCTCTCCGTACTGGGGTTTGACCTAATGTCCCTCTGGGGCTTGGTTGTTTTCCTTGCCTGTTTTGTTGTTCAGGTTATCCAGATGGTCGTGGAGCTGACCCAGCTAGAGGTGCCACAGGAGGTGGTTAGAGTATCCTAGTGGCATATAGAATATTTATATGTATCAGTATTGTTAGCCAGGGGATGCCCTGTGCTTTTTTTGTAGTCTGTTATATTCGGTTGTGGTTGTTACCAAGTGTCTGATACATGTTATGCTGTATTGGTTGTTGTGGGCGTGTAGCCTTGTTTTGTTGGTTGTTGTTAAACTGGGATTACTTTGAGTATCGTACTATTTTTAATTATATTGTTTTAAACCGTCAGGACAAAAAGAAAAATTTTACACGCTTTTTATTAGCTTCCGCTTCTTTGTGCATTGTTTATCTCTGTTGTGAGCACGCGGCCTGACATTTTCGTACTGAGGCTTGACCTCGTATTTGTTTTCCTGCTTTTGTGTTGTTTGGGTCTGTGTTGCCCATTTGCAGGATCTTCAGGTAACAAAGCTGGACAGAGTGGAGGTTCAGCTGGTCGATCCCCGTTTCCTTGAGTCCGAGTCTATTTTATTATGTATTGAACCGGGGGATGCCCCATGATTCTATGTATTTGGGGATCTATTATTGATTTGAGATTTGTGTTACCTGTTTTGTATGGGTTTGAGTTAACTCATATTTTGAGTATTGATATTTCGAATGTATGTTTTGGGTTCAGGCCCCAAACTATTTCGAAAAATTTTAAAACCCTGATTTTATGCTTCCGTGATTATATGCTTAATTGTGCTTAATCTTGAGTGATTAGCACGGGGTCTGACATGTTGAGCTCCTATGGATTCCCTGTTTCGGTTGTAGTCCCTTCCGTTGCATTTTCTGAGGCATAGATGTATCATGATTAGTGGAGACCCTGCTAGATGAGATGCCCCACCTTTGTCTCGGCGTGAAGGTTGTTGTGTTTCCTTTGGAGTCTTGCCGTGCATTTCTTTTAAGGTGGAGAGCGATTAGGGATCTCTGTCTTAACTCAATTCAGTTTGTCTGTGAGTTAGTGCAATTGGATAGAGTTGGTTAAAGATTTCAGATGTGAGTTTAGCGTCTTCCTGTGCAAGAGAAGCTCACTACTGATGATCTGTTGGAAGGCCCATCCAGCAGTGCTAGTAGCGGTGAGTATCTAAAGATGCTTTCGAGCATTTGGTAGTCTTGTAGAGCTTCCTTGTTGGTCCCGAGTGCCAGTTTAGCGCGGGTAGTAAAAGTATGACTGTTGGATTGTCTGTATTAGCCCGTTTTGTCTTGGCGCTAAGGTTTATGCTAGGAAACTAGCAAAAGGATTTTGTGGCGATTCTGCAGCAAGATTGCGTAATCTTCTGGTATCTGTAGTGGATGATAGGTACTCTAAGCTTTTTGTTCCAGAGTTGGAAGAGTCTTTGGATGTATTGGGTCTTCAGGGACTGTGAGTTTATCGTTTTTCCCGGATCAGATGCTTAATCCGAGAGACCATCCCGAGAATTGGCAGAGTTTTCGTGTGGAATTCGTTGCTAAGTGAGGTTTGGTCTAACCTTCATTGAGATTTTGTACGGTGGGAAGTACAAATTTTGCTTAGCGACTAGAAGAAAGTGAGGAACTTAGTTTTTCATCAGAGGTTGTGTAGTAGGTGGATGACCTAAAAGATCTGGTTTCATCGAGAGCAAAGGGTGAGCCCTTTTGACCATATTTTGCTTTTAAGCGTGGAATTTTGAACCTCAGTTGTGAACCAGGTGCTTTTTGCAAGTTTCTCCTTCTTATTTTACGCTAGATTTGAGATTTAAAGGTAGGTTAGCTCTTATATTCATCAGTCTGCTTGAGTGTATTGGAATAGTGTGCAACTTGCGATTACTAGCTGTGTTGTTATAGACACGTGGAGTGTTTTATGTGTCCAAGCCAAGAGAATCGCGAATCAGATCCTTCTTTTGTGATGAATACTGATGGAATGAGCAGGACTGGACCCTAAATCACACTGTTTGGCCAGTGAGAATCTTAGTTGGAAGGGAGGAACAGTGATAGATCGTTACCTTATCTGGGTTGCATTGCAGTGGGAATGGACATGTAAGAAGAAGGAATATTGAGAGACAGAACTATGATGAGTGGAGCTTGCCCTCATCCTCTTTGGAACGGTCTTTCATTCTTGTGTTTTGTTTCCTTCAGATTCAAGTTTCGTCCCTACCCAGTTGTTAACTGGTTGTTCTTTTGTTGATCCCTCTTTGTCAGAGCGCGTAGTGAATTGGCCTTTGATTATCAGCTGTTTTAGGCATAGCAGTGTAGTTGTAATGAGCTCCTCGTTATGTTTGATCTTTTGGAGGTCGTACCAAGGTTTGTTCCTGTTTTAAGCTGGCAGTGCCATCATGAATTCTTCTCTTTGCACGGTGTGCTTCTGTTGAGGAAGTGAACCAGACCATTTGTATATGTTACGAGCTGTTGAGGTGAAGTTAGAGCGAACGTTAGGCCATGTCGAGTTGCTTTAGGATTTCTGTAGTTATCTGCTCATTGCTATTTCTTAGTAGTTGATCACTTGTAGAGGTGCTCCTAGTTATCTTGAACTCTCGATTAGTAGCTTTTGATTGAGGGTTGGAGTGCTTTTGATTGTTATTCGTGTTGTTTAACTTTCCAGTGTTGGCTATGTTGAGGATGGTTTTTTTAATTTCCGGAGTTGTAGTTTGATTTTGAGGACGAAATCTTTTAACATGGAGAGAGATGTGAGACCCTCAAGTTTAAGAAGATTAATGGAGTTAATTAATCAAATTTAGGAGTTCAGGTTGTGCGTGGAATAAATCTGGTTGTCCAGCTTTCAGTTGGAAGGCTCCATAAATAATTTTGGGTCAGATTTCATGTTTTGAACAATTCTGGAAAGTTCATATATTTTTGTGTTCAGCGTTCAGATTCGTGGAGAGATCTGTTGGTGCTGGGCGCTTGGATGTTTACCACGTGTTTTGTTAGTGTGAGAGGTAATACGAATAATTTGGTGGCAATTCAGATGTCTTGCTAGCATTCAGAGGAGAGATCTGATGGCGCTTATGTTTATAGGTCTGCCCGTGTGTTTCTTTATCGGGTGTCCAAAAATTTGTATCCATTTTTCATGATATTATGCATGCATCAGGTATATCATGGCTAATTCTTCAGAAAAAATGGTGTCTTCAGCAATGGAATCTGATAAGTGAGATTTCGAGTACAACATTGTCGGATGGGTGTAGTGCTAATGCGAGAGATCTGCTCATGCGCGAGAGAGATCTGTTGAGTGTAGCACGAGAGTGATGCGACGCCGTATCACAGGGATCTGTTAGTGATAGTGCGCTAGAGTGAGAGAATGCCACGTGTTGGTCAGCCCCGTGGAGTTGACTGTTGGTGATGTAGCGCATTAGTAGAAATTCTTTTTTAGTTGTGTTGGACTCCTTTCAGATGTCTCTGTTGCGATTTCATTTTTGTTTGTGATAGCGGGAGCCTCTATATGCTGTCGTTTCCAGGTTCGGATGTCTCGCTTGGAGATGAAATCTGGTTGGTGCGTTAGCCTTCAGTTAGTATAGAGGAATGCCACGTGTTGGTCAGCCCCGTGGAGTTGACTGTTGGTGATGTAGCGCATTAGTAGAAATCTTTTTTAGTTGTGTTGGACTCCTTTCAGATGTCTCTGTTGCGATTTCATTTTGTTTGTGATAGCGGGAGCCTCTATACGCTGTCGTTTCCAGGTTCGGATGTCTCGCTTGGAGATGAAATCTGGTTGGTGCGTTAGCCTTCAGTAGTATAGAGATCTGTTGTAGC
>KV019610.1:119157-139268 GCA_001598015.1 Dorcoceras hygrometricum | reverse complement strand
GAAAAGTCCAACGCTATCATCGGAGTGGTGACCGACTGACTTGTCGTGTCTGAAGACCACCGAGCTGTGATGGGCTGACGGGCATCGATGATTTCCACCGGCCGATTGGCTGTGCGTGGTATAGAGGCTCGCTTGAGTTGATTTTACAGTCGATATGCTTGTCTTGATTCCCGATTTCCTTGATAGCCTCATGCATTTCATAACTTGATTTATAGCATGGTGCATGATTAGCTGTTTTGATGGCTCTTCGTACTCAGGCTTGACCTCGTATTTGTTTTCCTGGCTCGCTTGAGTTGATTTTACAGTCGATATGCTTGTCTTGATTCCCGATTTCCTTGATAGCCTCATGCATTTCATAACTTGATTTATAGCATGGTGCATGATTAGCTGTTTTGATGGCTCTTCGTACTCAGGCTTGACCTCGTATTTGTTTTCCTGATTTTGTGTTGTTTGGGTCTGTGTTGCCCATTTGCAGGATCTTCAGGTAACCAAGCTGGACAGAGTGGAGGTTCAGCTGGTCGATCCCCGTTTCCTTGAGTCCCAGTCTATTTTATTATGTATTGAACCGGGGGATTCCCCGTGATTCTATGTATTTGGGGATCTATTGTTGATTTGAGATTTGTGTTACCTGTTTTGTATGGGTTTGAGTTAACTCATATTTTGAGTATTGATATTTCGAATGTATGTTTTGAGTTCAGGCCCAAACTATTTCGAAAAATTTGTAAGCCTTGATTTTATGATTCCGTGATTATATGCTTAATTGTGCTTTAATCTTGAGTGATTAGCACGGGCCCTGACATTTTTGGTATCAGAGCTTCAACTGGGATAAGCTCGATTTCTTTTGATCACACTCGAGTCTAGGCACAGAGTTTTGATTTGATTTTGATTGACTCTGTGATTTATGTGATCTTTTATCTGTCTATGTGATATATCTGCTGTGAGATATTACCTCTAGACTTGTTTAGATGCCGCCGAGGAAAAGAAGAGGTAGGACGACTAGACGTACCGCGGAGGAGTCTAGGGCGGATAGTGATGACGATGTTCAGCAGGTTGAGAACCTTTCTAGACAGATAGGTGAGATGGAGTTGGTTTTAACTAGGTTTCAGCGGACGAACCCTCCAACGTTTTCTGCAGCTGAGGGTGGTGCGATGGCTGAAGCATGGTTAGTTCAGATGGAGGATTTGTTCAATACTCTGGAGTACGCTCCCGAGAAAAGAATGAAGCTAGCGGTGTTGCAGCTGAGAGACAATGCGCAGCGCTGGTGGAGAGGTACTTCCCGTATCCTTCGTGATTGTGGGGCTGTGATCACTTGGGAGAGCTTCTGTGCTTGGTTAGTTCAGATGGAGGAGTTGTTCAATACTCTGGAGTACGCTCCCGAGAAAAGACTGAAGCTAGCGGTGTTGCAGCTGAGAGACAATGAGCAGCGCTGGTGGAGAGGTACTTCCCATATCCTTCGTGATGGTGGGGCTGTGATCACTTGTGAGAGCTTCTGTGAGGCGTTCCGACAGGAGTATACCCCGGTCTATAACAGTCGCAAGCGAGAGTTTGACAACCTGAAGCTGGGTAACATGCGAGTGGCTGAGTATGCCCGACAGTTTTCTGCTCTTTTGACCTATGTGCCACACGTAGCCAACCAGGAGAAGACGAAGAGGAACAAATTTCTGAAAGGCTTGAGGCCTGATTTTTACCGGATGGTTTTGTCTGGTTCACCAGCGACCTATATCGCTGCAGTGAATCGAGCAGTGGATGTTTATCAGAGTTTGTTGGAGGTAGAGGCTCCGATTCAGCCGACGACTGGACGCACCTATCAGCCTGTTCAGGATGCGTCGCAATCTTTCCATTCTCCTCAAGGGTCGCAGCAGCAGTCGAATCTCCAGAGGTTTCGACCTCGAGGGAAACAGTTCAAGAAGAAGGTGAATTCGAGTTCCTCTGGTTCTGCGAGTTCTGGTTCTAGCAGTGGTTCTGGTGGCATGTCTTGTGGACAGTGCGGAGGAAGACATCCTACTTCGCAGTGTCATGGAGTTCAGGGGTTTTGCCATAACTGTGGACAGCCCGGACATTTTCAGAGAGTATGTCCTTTGTTGAGGGGTCAGTCTTCAGTTCCTTCGAATCAGGGATCAGCTGGTGGTTCTTCTCCGAGACCGCAGTTTCCTACCCAAACCCAGCGATCTGGATTCCAACCCCGTGAGCCTTCTAGGTTTGAAGCTCCTTCGCGACCTCATTTTCAGATTCCACGGCAGGCCCAGGCGAACACTTTGTCGAGAGAGCAGGCTGAGGAGACTCCTGCCATAGTGATCGCAGGTACATTCTCTATTTTTTATTATCCTGCGAGAGTTTTATTTGACACTGGTGCATCACACTCTTTCATTTCTGATTTGTTTGTTTGTGAACATGGGTTGAGTTTTTCCCCATTGTGTGATGTTGTTTCCGTGTCTACCCCTTCTGGTGTGAGTATGTGGTCCCGTGAAGTGGTGTTGGATTGTGTGCTTCGATTTGATGAGCATGTTTTGGTGTCCAATATGATTGTTTTGGGACTCAGAGATTTTGATTGCATCTTGGGAATGGATGTATTGTCTAGCTATAAGGCTACTGTTGACTGC
Organism: Dorcoceras hygrometricum; assembly: GCA_001598015.1. Lineage (NCBI taxonomy): Eukaryota > Viridiplantae > Streptophyta > Magnoliopsida > Lamiales > Gesneriaceae > Dorcoceras > Dorcoceras hygrometricum. Next base: position 136,668 of record KV019610.1, on the reverse strand, counting down.
TTTCATGGTGTGGTGAGATTTCGCCCTGATTCGGGTGAGAAGTGGGAGTTCTACGGTGCTGATTCACGCTCAAAGATTCCACTGGTGTCCACCATGGAGATTTTTAGCCTGTTATCGCTGGATAATGTTGGATTCATGATCTATGAGCTTGATGTTTCCCAAGAGTCGCGGTTGGAGTTGAGCGACATTCCGATCATTCGAGAGTTTCTCGACGTGTTTCCGGATGAGATTCCTGGATTCCCTCCAAGACGTGAGATCGACTTCAGCCTTGAATTGGTGCCCGGTACAGCCCCCATTTCTGGGGTCCGTATCGGTTGGCGCCAACAGAGTTGAAAGAGCTGAAGGATCGGTTGAGAGATCTCTTGGAGAAGGGCTTCATCAGATCGAGTATGTCGCCTTGGGGAGCTCCGATTCTTTTTGTGAAGAAGAAGGATGGGTCTATGAGGATGTGCATGGATTTTCGACAATTGAATAAGGAGACGGTGAAGAACAAGTATCCTTTGCCGAGGATTGATGACTTGTTCGATCGGTTGCAAGGATCGGTCGTATAATCGAAGAATTTGCGCTCTGGTTATCACCAGTTGCGGATTAGAGACGCTGATGTGGCGAAGACAGCTTTTCAGACTCGATATGGGCTTTATGAGTTTCTGGTCATGCCGTTTGGGTTGACGAATGCCCCAGCTGTTTTCATGGATTTGATGAATTGCGTCTTTAGTGAGTACATCAATCGGTTCGTGATTGTCTTCATAGATGACATCCTGGTTTATTCGAGGAGCATGAGAGAGCATAAGGAGCATCTCAGATTGGTGTTGCAGAGATTGAGAGACTCGCACTTGTACGCCAAGTTCAGCAAGTGCGAATTTTGGCTTGATCGAATTGTCTTTTTGGGTCTTGTGATTTCTGCACAAGGGATTTCGGTGGATCCGAGTAAGGTCAAAGCAGTTTAACTGGGACAGACCTAGGAACGTTTCCGAGATCCGCAGATTCTTGGGATTGGCTGGCTATTACAGGAATTTTATTGAGAAGTTCTCCTCAATAGCCAGGCCTCTGACTCAATTGACTCAGAAGGATAGGAAGTTCATTTGGACTGACGAGTGCGAGTACAATTTTCAGACGTTGAAGGAGAAGTTGACTACTGCTCCTGTTTTGTTTCTACCATCTGGAACTGGAGGATTTTTTGTGTGCTCTGATGCTTCTCTCAATGGTTTGGGATGTGTTCTGATGCAGAATGGGTACGTGATTGCCTATGCGTCTCGACAGTTGAAGCTCTCACGAGACGAGGTACCATGTTCATTATTTGGAGTTGGCTGCGATAGTGTTTGCCTTGAAGATTTGGTGACATTATCTGTATGGTAAAGAATTTGTGGTGTACACCGACCACAAAAGCCTGAAGTATATCTTCACGCAGTCTGATCTGAATATGAGGCAACGACGATGGATGGAATTACTCAAAGACTTAACTGTGAGATTCAGTATTAGCCTGTGCGGATGAACTCATTAGAAGATGCTTTGAGTAGGAAGACCCAGCATGCGATGCTTTCGTTTTTGAGTGTTTCGAAGGTCTACGAGCAGTTGAGTACTTCTGGTTGGCGATTTCAACCGGGTGATCAGTACTTCATGGTTTATTCGATTCAGGTAGAACCGCAGATTATGAGCGACATCAGGGAGGCACAGAGGACTGATCCATATATTCATGAGTTGAAGATTAAAGCCCGAAGTGGTCAGTCTGATTATTTTTCTGTTGCTTCTGATGGATGTTTGAGATTTCGAGGATGATTAGTGGTTCTGAACCTGATTGATTTGAAGGAGACCATTATGAATGAAGCGAATTGTAGTCGATACAGTGTGCATCCGGGCGAGAGAAAAATGTACCATGCCTTGAAGACTCACTACTGGTGGGAAGGAATGAAGAGCGACATCTCTAGTTTTGTTGCTAGGTGTCTGAATTGCCAGCAGGTCAAGGCTGAGAGGACGAGACCTGGTGGATTGTTGCAGAGTTTGGAGGTGCCCCAATGGAATTGGGAGCACATCGCCATGGATTTTGTGACTCATCTACCTCGATCTAGAATGGGATGCGATGCTATTTGGGTGGTGATTGATAAACTTTTGAAGTCAGCCCATTTTATTCCCTATGATGTGAGGTGTTCGATGAAGAAAATGGAGAAACTGTACATCGACATGTGGTTAGATTTCATGGAGTTCCTGTTTCGATAGTGTCTGATAGAGATCCAAGGTTCACTTCTCGTTTCTGGAAGAGTCTGCAAGCAGCGATGTGTTCGCGATTGGCTATGAGTACAGCCTATCACCCACAGACAGATGCTCAGTCTGAGCGGACCATTCAGACTTTAGAGGATATGCTACGTGCAGTTGTGATGGATTTCAGTGGTGGCTGGCAGGATTCTTTGTCCTTGGTTGAATTTTCATATACCAACAGCTACCAGGTGACTATCGGGATGGCTCCATTTGAGGCGTTGTACGGTCGGAAATGCAGATCTCCAATCTGTTGGGAAGAAGTTGGTGAGAGACAGCTTTCTACCCCTGAGTTTGTGCAGCACATGAAGGATCAGGTTGATTTGATTCGGAGTAGAATGAAAGATGCTCAAGACCGTTTCTCTAGCTATGCTAACAAAAGACGCAGACCTTTGGAATTTGAGGTTGGCGATCGGTATTTCTCAAAGTTTCTCCTTTCAAGAGCGTTATGCGATTCAGATTAAAAAGAAAATTAGCTCCTAGATTCGTTGGTCCCTTCGAGATTGTTGAGCGGATTGGACAATTGGCTTTTAGATTGAGGCTGCCTGACGAGTTAGCAGCGATACATGACGTTTTTCATGTGTAAATGTTGAGAAAGTATGAGCCATATCCGTCCCATGTTTTGAGAACCGACGAAGTTGAGCTGGATTATGCCTTGAGCTATGTAGATTATCCAATGCAGATTTTGGATAGGAAGGAGAAGCAGCTGAGGAACAATATAATTCCGTCGGTGATGGTCCAATGGAGTAAGCATGACCGAGAAGAGGCTACCTGGGAGGTTGAGGAGAAGATGAGACAAGACTGACCTCATCTATTTGAGCACTGATCATGAGAATTTTTCAAGGTAAATTTCTGGTTTTCCTTCGAATTTGAGCTGTTACTTGTGTTGGTTTGAATGTTTGTTTGTTTCTGCCCTTGTTTGCCTTTCGATGGATCTGTTTTGACAGATATTGATTAAGTTTTGAATTACACAAAACCTGTTATTGTGTTTCTAACAATTCCACTTAAGTGTGCAGATTTTAGGAACGAAGAAGAAGATGAACAGTAGTCAAAGAATCTGTCCAGTCGATGGTTCAAGATTAAGTTCAGCAGTTGGTTTGGTGCATTCATTTAGACGGCAGCTAGATTAGCAATGGAGACGTCCAAAGTTGAGTCGGCTGTTCGTAATCAGGCGGAGGCCAAGTTGAACCAGCTGGAGCATAGTGAATCAGCTGGAATGATAAGAACCAGCTGCAAGCGCTAGAAGAAGAAGATGGATAAGCTGGTACTTCAAAAGAGAACCAGCTGGAACATCTAAGTGGACCATCGATGATGATGTAATCGGTGACGACATCTTGTTCAGCAGATGAAGAAAGATCAGCTGGTGCGAAAGGACCAGCTGGAACAGAAGCTAAGAAGAGTCGCAAGCTGGAGCTGGAATGATGAGGACCAGCTGGTACATAAAGATGGTTCAGCTGGAGCGTAAAGACAACCAGCTGGTGCAAATCAAATGATGACCAGTTGGAGTGCAAATCAAATGTTAACCAGCAGTTGGTAGCGACAGTACATCCAGACGAAAGCAACAGCTCATCCAGTCGAGAGCTTCAATGAACCAGCTGTTGCTATGCATTCAGTCGCAAGATGTTGTACCAGTCGTTGGGAAATCCAGTCGCAAGCTTTTCACGACCAACGACTGGACAACCAGCTGCAAGTACATCCAGACGTAATCAATAGTACATTCATACAAGAGCTACAGTAGACCAGCTGTTGATATGAATCCAGTCGCAAGATGATGTACCAGTCGCAAGATTAATCCAGTCGAAGGCTACAGTGCTTTGCATATCAAGTCGACAAAGAAACAGCTGTTGCGCGAAGTGTTGTGACAAAGGAAAAGACAACAGCTGAGCGAACAGCTGTTGAACAATCTGTTGGAGAACATTCAGCCATTAAACGCAATCAACTCTCAAGATGGAAGAATCAATGGCTGAGATTAAGTCGTGCAAATTGCCTGAATTCAAGGGAACCAGATTTGTACCATTCTTGGAAATAGTACAATTTACAGAGGAGCGTTGCACGTATTTGGAAAGACGACAATTTGGCCTTGACAAGCGCAGAAGAGATTTGAATTCACTGTCTAACGGCCATATTCGAACAGAGGGTATTTATACGAGAAGAGTTGAAGGAAGAAGCTGATGACTGCAGCACTATTGCAGTAGACGTTGTTGTTGCACAGAAAAGAAAAATCAATAGAAGACAACAACAGAGGGAAGAACACTGGAAGATGAAGCAGTCGACAATCATTCTAGAGAGGAGCTTATTGTAGTGTCGGCTGCTGAATCTTCATCATCTCGTTTAGGAGCATTTCCCTAGTGTGTGAGATGTATCTTTTGAGAGTTGTGCGTACACTGTAATTCTCACACACAGAGATTCATTCACATTCATTGTATAGTGAATGAATCTCAAAACCTTTCCAACACAGATCCCGTCCAAGCACGATGACGTTAAAATTGTGTATGTAGTTAGTCACACAGTTGCGGCTGGTGTGCATTTGTGAAGTCTAGGAGTTCTCGCAGCTGCTGGTTGCGGGATTGGGTCTGTACGGGTTGTATAGATCAAAGTCTTCTAGTGGAGCCTTCCGAGGTGGAAGAAGGGGAGATGTAGGACATTGAGGTCCGAACTTCCAGAAACAAATCTGCTATGTATCGTATCGTATTCTTTTATTCATTCAGCACTTGCACTTTTCCTTTAGCATCGCATAACAGAATTCAGCACTCGCATAATTCAGCACTTAAGTTTACAGTTAACACACTTGCACGTTCAGCTCTCACGCATACAGTTCAGCACACAAGCACAGTAAGTCTCGAACAGATTTATGTGGAACATAAATCTGTTTGAGTTGGTTTTAAAATATTAGGATTCAGTTCTGGTATTTTCCGCATGATTTTTAAATCATACCAGATCTGTCTCCAGTGCTCTGTATATTTTAGATGTTCAAGAACCTTGAGCTATTGCAGCTCGTTTATAGCAGCGCAAAAGTTTAAACGCTCATTTTAAATCAGCGGCTGCTAAGTTTTCTTCGAAAAACAAGAACAATCAATTGGTATCAGAGCGAGTTGTTCTTGAACGAGCACTAATTTTAAAACTCATGTGCTATGTTTTAACTGTTTTGAGAAGCTTGTTTATGAAGGCCAGTTAATCTGTTTTAATATAGAACCGGTTTTCTATTGATGAACTGTCACGGGATGCGCGAGTCCCGTGCGGATGCCAAGCTTCTATTTTCGTTGTGCTGTAAGATCACTTGGAGCGAGGCTCGGTGACAAGCACATGGGGCGAAATAGAAGTATGAAAATCTGAGTTGTTCTCTGTTTACTGGGTCTGCATACACAAGTAACTCAGTAGCACATTGTTATTTGAAACAATATTTCGATGCTCTGATTTGTTTTAAAATGTTCTGTTTTGAGGAATTTCAGCTGGTGCCAAAATCTTTGTTTTTAATTGTTTTGAGCTTATGTTATAAAAGACAGGGAGAGTGGCGTCGCTGTCTTTGTTAATTTGAGCTATGCATAAGTTCAGTTTTTCAAAATCATATACTGTTGCATACGGTGCTTCCCAAAAGCTGGTTTTGTTTTTCAAATTTAAAATTCCTGCTGTTACGTTGTTTTTGTTGTAACAGTGTAGGGAGATTTTTTGTTTTAAATATCGGGAAGACCAGCAGTTCGATCTCTTTTTGATTCCCACAAAAAGGGAGAGAATTGTTAGAACATGCATCGTTTATTTAAGGTTTTGTGTAAATCAAAAAGGGAGAGATTGATGGATCTGTTTTGACAGATCCTGATTAAGTTTTGAATTACACAAAACCTGTTATTGTGTTTCTAACAATTCCACTTAAGTGTGCAGATTTTAGGAACGAAGAAGAAGATGAACAGTAGTCGAAGATTCTGTCCAGTCGATGGTTCAAGATTAAGTTCAGCAGTTGGTTTGGTGCATTCATTTAGACGGCAGCTGGATTAGCAATGGAGACGTCCAAAGTTGAGTCGGATGTTCGTAATCAGGCGGAGGCCAAGTTGAACCAGCTGGAGCATAGTGAATCAGCTGGAACGATAAGAACCAGCTGCAAGCGCTAGAAGAAGAAGATGGATCAGCTGGGACTTCAAAAGAGAACCAGCTGGAACATCTAAGTGGACCATCGATGATGATGTAATCGGTGACGACATCATGTTCAGCAGATGAAGAAAGATCAGCTGGTGCAAAATGACCAGCTGGAACAGAAGCTAAGAAGAGTCGCAAGCTGGAGCTGGAATGATGCGGACCAGCTGGTACATAAATATGGTTCAGCTGGAGCGTAAAGACAACCAGCTGGTGCAAATCAAATGATGACCAGTTGGAGTGCAAATCAAATGTTAACCAGCAGTTGGTAGCGACAGTACATCCAGACGAAAGCAACAGCTCATCCAGTCGAGAGCTTCAATGAACCAATTGTTGCTATGCATTCAGTCGCAAGATGTTGTACCAGTTGTTGGGAAATCCAGTCGCAAGCTTTTCACGACCAACGACTGGACAACCAGCTTCAAGTACATCCAGACGCAATCAACAGTACATTCAGACGAGAGCTACAGTAGACCAGCTGTTGATATGCATCCAGTCGCAAGATGATGTACCAGTCGCAAGATTAATCTAGTCGAAGGCTACAGTGCTTTGCATATCCAGTCGACAAAGAAACAGCTGTTGCGCGAAGTATTGTGACAAAGGAAAAGACAACAGCTGAGCGAACAGCTGTTGAACAATCTGTTGGAGAACATTCAGCCATTAAACGCAATAAACGCTCAAGATGGAAGAATCAATGGCTGAGATTAAGTCGTGCAAATTGCCTGAATTCAAGGGAACAAGATTTGTACTATTATGGGAAATAGTACAATTTACAGAGGAGCGTTGCACGTATTTGGAAATACGAAAATTTGGCCTTGACAAGCGCAGAAGAGATTTGAATTCACTGTCTAACTGCCATATTCGAACAGAGGGTATTTATACGAGAAGAGTTGAAGGAAGAAGATTATGACTGCAGCACTATTGCAGTATACGTTGTTGTTGCACAGAAAAGAAAAATCAATAGAAGACAACAACAGAGGGAAGAACACTGGAAGATGAAGCAGTCGACAATCATTCTAGAGAGGAGCTTATTGTAGTGTCGGCTGCTGAATCTTCATCAGCTCGTTTAGGAGCATTTCCCTAGTGTGTGAGATGTATCTTTTGAGAGTTGTGCGTACACTGTAATTCTCACACACAGAGATTCATTCACATTCATTGTGTAGTGAATGAATCTCAAAACCTTTCCAACACAGATCCCGTCCAAGCACGATGACGTTAAACTTGTGTATGTAGTTAGTCACACATTTGCGGCTGGTGTGCATTTGTGAAGTCTAGGAGTTCTCGCAGCTGTTGGTTGCGAGATTGGGTCTGTACGGGTTGTATAGATCAAAGTCTTCTAGTGGAGCCTTCCGAGGTGGAAGAAGGATAGATATAGGACATTGAGGTCCGAACTTCCAGAAACAAATCTGCTGTGTATCGTATCGTATTCTTTTATTCATTCAGCACCTGCACTTTTCCTTTAGCATCGCATAACAGAATTCAACACTCTCAGCACTTAAGTTTACAGTTAACACACTTGCACGTTCAGCTCTCACGCATACAGTTCAGCACACAAGCACAGTAAGTCTCGAACAGATTTATGTGGAACATAAATCTGTTTGAGTTGGTTTTAAAATATTAGGATTCAGTTCTGGTATTTTCCGCATGATTTTTAAATCATACCAGATCTGTCTTCGGTGCTCTGTATATTTTAGATGTTCAAGAACCTTGAGCTATTGTAGCTCGTTTATAGCAGCGCAAAAGTTTAAACGCTTATTTTAAATCAGCGGCTGCTAAGTTTCCTTCGAAAAACAGGGACCATCACCTTTGATTTCGAGGACGAAATCTCTTAAGGTGGGGAGAATGTGAGGAATCAGATTTTAGAATTGGTGATTAATCAGATTTTGGGATTAGATTAGTCACGAGAATTAAATTTTTGAATTTTAGATTTCAGATTTTATGATTTTGGTGAAATCTGATTTGAGGATTTCAGACCTCTCGTAGAATATTTCAGATTTCTAGTCGCAGGATTTATCGGGTGAAATCAGGTTGAGAAATGGAGTTGAATTGATGAAATGGTGTATGAAATTTGATTCCTTAGCGTTTAGAAGTGAACGCGGTCGTTTTGGTGAAGTCTGGTGGAGTGAGAGATCTGCCAGGGAGAGAGAGATCTGGTGGTCGCGTGTAGAGCTTGTAGCGATACGCCATCGTTTCGTGATGTTCAGATGTCTCGCGGTTGGTGTAATCAGATCCCAATGATTAGTCAACGCAGCTGGAGAGTAGCGAGAGATCTGTTAGCGCTAGCGTGTGGACAAGAGCAGATGTCAACGTTGGTCAACATGTGTTAGCGATGCTGCATCGTTTTGATAAGTTGTAGCGACGTCGTTTGATGTAGTGCCTTAGCAATGCATGGAGAGATCTGATCAGCGGTGAACGCTAGTGTTGGTTTCATATGTCCCAAATGCGTCGTCGTTTTGACTAATTAGCGCTTAGCGTGATCGAACTTGTGCGAGCGCTGAGAGATCTGATGTACGTTAATGTTGGAGCGTTCAGATGTCGTTTTTATTTTCAACCCGATATTTCTTATCCTCTTCTCTGTTGAAACCCTCGATCAACACTGTTCATTCAAACATTTCTCCCGCCGATTCCCGTCGTTTCCAGCCTTTATTTTTGACGATTTTGGTGGCGCTGAACTCCCCTTGCTTAGCTATTTCGATTGCTACCCATTTGAGGCCCTGAATCAACGTTGGAGGAGAAGTGCGAAGCTGCTGCGTCTTCGTGCCGTGAAGTCTGTTGGTTCTTCTGTTGGTTTAAGTCTCTGGGTGAGCATTTCCTTCTATTTTGAGCTCTGTTCTTGTAGTTAATACCTGCGTAGATGTATATAACTTGAGTAGAGTTCTGGCCGTAGGTGTTAGAGTGCACAGGTTCAGATTTGTGCTTGAGTTGAGCTGAATTACGAGACTTTGCAACAGATTTCAGCCTCCAGGAAGTCTCTGCCATGGTTGGTGAGCCAGAAGAAATCTGGTTGCTTTGGCCGTGTGATTGCCGTGCCCTGTCTCGAATCTGTGAGGTAGATTTTAAAGATTGAGGTACGAATTGGAACAACTCTAGCAGCTTTGAATTTCAGCATGTGCATAAATTGGGTTTTGAAATCTGCCTGAACCGATGGATGTATTTACGTGGAGCAGATTGATGATTTATGTGATTTGTATGTTCTGTTTTCACGTAGGAATTATTGTATGCATTGATATTGATTATGGATTGGAATTCATGCATACATCCTGAGCCTGAATGACAGATTGATTGATGACATGATTGAGAGCCACGTTGTGACTGGCCGACAGATGTGTCGTGCCCGAAAAGTCCAACGCTATCATTGGAGTGGTGACTGCCGGATTCGAGTGTCTACCACCGAGCTGTGATGGGCTGATGGGCCCCGATGATCACGGACCGATGATTTCCACCGGCTGATTGGATATGCGTGGTATAGAGGCTCGCTTGAGTTGATTTTTCAGTCGATATGCTGGTCTTGATTCCCGATTTCCTTGATAGCCTCATGCATTTCATAACTTGATTTATAGCATGTTGCATGATTAGCTGTTTTGATGGCTCTTTGTACTGAGTATTGAACTCGTATTTGTTTTCCTGCTTTTGTGTTGTTTGGGTCTGTGTTGCCCATTTGCTGGATCTTCAGGTAACCAAGTTGAACAGAGTGGAGGTTCAGCTGGTCGATCCCCATTTTCTTGAGTCCCAGTCTATTTTATTATGTATTGAACCGGGGGATGCCCCGAGATTCTATGTATTTGGGGATTTATTGTTGATTTGAGATTTGTGTTACATGTTTTGTATGGGTGAGTTAATTCATGTTTTGAGTATTGATATTTTGAATGCATGTTTTGAGTTCAGGCCCAAACTATTTCAAAAAATTTTAAAGCCCTGATTTTATGCTTCCGTGATTATATGCTTAATTGTGCTTTAATCTTTAGTGATTAGCACGGGGCCTGACATGTTGAGCTCCTATGGACTCCCTGTTTCGGTTGTAGTCCCTTCCGTTGCATTTTGTGAGGCATAGATTTATCATGATTAGTGAAGACCCTGCTAGATGAGATGCCCCACCTTTGTCTCGGCGTGAAGGTTGTTGTGTTTCCTTTGGAGTCTTGGCGTGCATTTCATTTAAGGTGGAGAGCGATTAGGGATCTCTGTCTTCACTCAGTTCAGTTTGTCTGTGAGTTAGTGCAATTGGATAGAGTTGGTTAAAGATTTCAGATGTGAATTTAGCGTCTGTCTGTGCGAGAGAAGCTCGCTACTGATGATTTGTTGGAAGGCCCATCCAGCAGTGCTAGTAGCGGTGAGTTTCTCAAGATGCTTTCGAGCATTTGGTATTCTTGTAGATCTTCCTTGCTGGTTCCAACTGCCAGTTTAGTGCGGGTAGTAAAAGTATGACTGTTGGATTGTCTGTATTAGCCCGTTTTGTCTTGGCGCTAAGGCTTATGCAAGGAAACTAGCAAAAGGATTTTGTGGCGATTCTGCAGCAAGATTGCGTAATCTTATAGTATTTGTAGTGGCTGATAGGTACTCTAAGCTTTTTGTTCCAGAGTTGGAAGAGTCTTTGGATGTATTGGGTCTTCAGGGAATGTGAATTTATCGTTTTTCCCGGATCATATGCTTAATCCGAGAGACAATCCCGAGAATTGGCAGAGTTCTCGTGTGGAATTCGTTGCTAAGTGAGGTTTGGTATAACCTTCATTGAGATTTTGTACGGTGGGAAGTACAAATTTTGCTTAGCGACTAGATGAAAGTGAGGCTTAGTTTTTCATCAGAGGTTGTGTAGTAGGTGGATGACCTAAAAGATCTGGTTTCATCGAGAGCAAAGGGTGAGCGTGACCTTTTGACCATATTTTGCTTTTAAGCGTGGAATTTTGAACCTCAGTTGTGAACCAGGTGCTTTTTGCAAGTTTCTCCTTCTTAGTTTACGCTAGATTTGAGATTGAAGGGTAGGTTAGCTCTTATATTCATCAGTCTGCTTAAGTGTATTGGAATAAATTGGATCTTCGGTGTGCAACTTGCGATTACCGGCTGTGTTATTATAGACACTTGGAGTGTTTTATGTGTCCAAGACGAGAGAATTGCGAATCAGATCCTTCTTTCGTGATGAATACTGATGGAATGAGCAGGACTAGACCCTAAATCAGACTGTTTGGCCAATGAGAATCTTAGTTGGAAGGGAGGAACAGTGAAAGAACGTTACCTTATCTGGGTTGCATTGCAGTGGGAATGGACATGTAAGAAAAAGGAATATTGAGAGACAGAACTATGATAAGTGGAGCTTGCCCTCATCCTCTTTGGAATGGTCTTTCGTTCTTGTGTTTTGTTTCCTTCAGATTCAAGTTTATTCCCTACCCAGTTGGTAACTGGTTGTTCTTTTGTTGATCCCTCTTTGTCAGAGCGCGTTGTGAATTGGCCTTTGATTATCAGTTGTTTTAGGCATAGAAGTGTAGTTGTAATGAGGTCCTCGTTATGTTTGATCTTTTGGAGATCGTACCAAGGTTTGTTTCTATTTTAAGCTGGCAGTGCCATCATGAATTCTTCTCTTTGCACGGTGTGCTTCTGTTGAGGAAGTGAACCAGACCATTTGTATATGTTACGAGCTGTTGAGGTGAAGTTAGAGCGAACGTTAGGCCAGGTCGAGTGGGTTTTGCAGATTTAATTTCCAGGATTTCTGTAGTTATCTGCTCATTGCTATTTCTTAGTAGTTGATCGCTTGTAGAGGTGCTCCTAGTTATCTTGAACTCTCGGTTAGTAGCTTTTGATTGAGGGTTGGAGAGCTTTTGATTGTTCTGCGTGTTGTTTAAGTATCCAGTGTTGACTATGTTGAGGATGGTTTTGTTTATTTCCGGAGTTGTAGTTTGATTTCAAGGACGAAATCTTTTAACGTGGAGAGAGATGTGAGATCCTCAAGTTTAAGAAGATTAATGAAGTTAATTAATCGAATTTAGGAGTTCAGGTTGTGCGTGGAATAAATCTGGTTGTACAGCTTTCAGTTAGAAGGCTCCATAAATAATTTTGGGTCAGATTTCATGTTTGGAACAATTCTGATTAGTTCATATATTTTCGTGTTCAGCGTTCAGATTCGTGGAGAGATCTGTTGGTGCTGGGCTCTTGGATGTTTACCGTGTGTTTTGTTAGCGTGAGATGTAATACGAGTCGTTTGGTGGCAATTCAGATGTCTTGCTAGCGTTCAGAGGAGAGATCTGATGGCGCTTATGTTTAGAGGTCTGCCCGTGTGTTTCTTTATCGGGTGTAAAACGTTTTCGTATGGGCGTAGTGCTAATGCGAGAGATCTTTTGAGTGTAGCACGAGAGTGATGCGACGCCGTATCACAGGGATCTGATAGTGATAGTGCGCTAGAGTGAGAGAATGCCACGTCTTGGTCAGCCCCATGGAGTTGACTGCTGGTGATGTAGCGCATTAGTAGAAATCTGTTTCAGTTGTGTTGGACTCCTTTCAGATGTCTCTGTTGTGACGTCATTTTGTTTGTGATAGCGGGAGCCTCTATATGCTGTCGTTTCCAAGTTCGGATGTCTCGCTTCGAGATGAAATCTGGTTGGTGCGTTAGCCTTCAGTAGTATAGTGATCAGTCGTATCATTTTGATCAGACCTAATGACGTGTCCAGTTGTGTCAGCAATCTAAGCGACGTCGTTTAGTTTGGGTGATCGATGTTTAGCGCTAGTTCTCAGATGTCTGTCGAATCTAAGTGTCGTGATCTATCGTCGTCGCGGTAATTCAGATGCTTCGCTTGAAGATGGAATCTGCTTAGTGGTATAATCAGGAGTGAAGCTAGTATGAGGAATCTGTTTCGCCGCTGCGTTGTCGTTTTGCTATTTAGGATGTTTCGTTAATTGAGGGATCTGATTTCTAGCGTAAATCCAGATGTTAAGGATTGGTCAACGAGGCTGTGTTAGCTGTTGAGAGACATCTGTTAGCAGTAGCGCGCGGATGTGAGAAATTGCGATGAGAGATCTTTTTCAGCAGCCAGCGACGTCGTTTCGATTTAGTTAGCGGAGTATTCGATGCGTGTGAGTGCTTGTTTCAGATTTGTGTGTGAGCGCTGGTTCCAAGTTCGAGAAATCTGTTCTGTGATAAAAGCTGATGCAGGAATCAGTTTTTGTCGCTGATGGACTTTAACAGTAGCCATTGACTGGAGGATTTTATATACCAGTTTTTGCGAACACTTAGCGTATTTTTTTTTTGGACCCGATATTTCTCATTGTCTTCTTCGAGAACCCTCGTCAGCTACTGTTCATGCGAAACCTTTTTCTTTGTATCCTCGTCGATTTACGTTGTTGTTTGGCACAAGATTTGCGGCGCTGGGTTCGTCTAGCTTAGAGCTTTCGATTTCTACCATTTTGGAGTTTTAGATTGACGTGTGGAAGAAGAGCGAAGGAGCTGCCATTTCGTGTATCTTTGCAGATTCCAGTCTATAGTTCCTCAGCTCAGTTTGAGCTTCTGGATAGCTTTGTGGGGTTTTGCAGTTAGCCGTGAGGAAGGATAATCGAGCAGGTTGTTGGTACCGTGCTTTGATGGAATCTGTTTGAAGTAGGTGCCTTGAAAGGTACGAATTGAGCTTGTAATTCAGCTTTAAGATAGGCATGGGAATGTATTATGTGTATGGTATATCTGTGTCGGGTGTTGTGTAGAAGCAGGCTGTGTGTATTCTGCATGTGTATTGACTGGATTTATCTGGTGGTAGTATGTTTGATGGTTCAGCTGTTGTGTTGCTGTGCACACGTTTATTTGAATGCCTTTGTTGTGTTTACTGGCATTACACGTACATGCATCACGTTGAGCATGTCACTGCATCTGCATAGCATATTGAGCCATTGATATTTTTGATAGCCATGATATGTTACTCTGGTTTCATCTCTTCACTCGTGGTGCGGTGCTGTGTTGCATAAACACGATTGAGTGCAACTGGAGGGTGCGGTGAGCCGTTCTCATAGCCCTCAGTTGCAGTGCTCTGGATAGAGGTTGGCGGGTGGGTGGTTGTTCCCACTAGGAATTCCGTGTGACCAGTCGGGTAGCGCCCGTACGTGTGTCGCGATGAGCCACTCTATTTTCCACGGGGCGCGATCGGGTAGCACTTGAATCCCGGTGATGTGTCACAGTTGTTGTTGTTCCTGTTCGTTTGGCCTTCCGGTTGTTATCGATGTTCTTTGCACCGCTCATGCATTTTCACGACAGGATACATTGCATTCTGTATCTGATTGTTGTATTATGTGGCTCTTCGTACTAGGGTTTGACCCCATGTCCCTCTGGGGCCGGTTGTTTTGTTTGCCTGCTTGTTGTTCAGGTCTTCCAGATTATTCCGCTGGTCTTGGAGTTGACCCAGCTGGAGGTGCCCCAGGAGGTGTGTAGAGTGTCCCAGTTAGCGTATAGCATATATGTATCAGTTCTATAGCCGGGGTGTGTCCTATGCTTTGTCTATTCAGTTGTTGTATTAGTTGACTGATACTTGTTTAATGATGTACTGTTGTATTATTGCTTTTAGCGTTTTGTATTTTTATCAACTGGGATATTTTGAGGTGGTATTTTAAAATTATGTTTTCGTCGTCAGGCCAAAAGTGAAAAAATTTAGCCACTTTTTAAAGTGCTTCCACTATATTTTACGTGATTTTAACTCCATATTGTGCACGAGGCCTGAAATTTTTGGTAACAGAGCACAAGGCCTTGATCACATGTGAGTCTAGGCACAATAGTTGTTCTTTGGCTTGTGCTTGAATACTTGAATTACTTGCTTGTGTGCTTACCTTTGAGTGTATTGTAGAGATGCCGCCTAAGATGAGAGGTAAAGCTAGTAGGCAAGTGGTGGTCGATTCGAGGACTCTGGTTAGTGCTGATAGAGAGGATGCCTCTCAACCGAGTGTTCCTTTGGGATATAGTGAGAGTCAGTCTTCAGCCTTTCACTCTCTTGCTAGTGCTGTCAACAGAGCGGTTGACTTGATGGAAAGCCTTGTAGTTGGACAGACTCGAGTTCAGCAGTCATCAGGACAAAGCGTGGACCATGTGATGTCTGGAACGTCGTCCTCCCAGCCTTTTGTGGCATCACAGTCTTTGAGTCGTCAGAGGTTTAGACCTAGAGGAAGGCAATTTAAGAGATCCAGTTCGAGTTCTTCGAGTTCTGGCGGTTCTAGTGGAGCGAGGCCGAAGGCGTCATTCTATGGTCAGTGTGGGGGTAAGCATCGACCTTCACAATGCATTGGAGTGCGAGGCGTTTGCAACAATTGTGGTCAGGTTGGGAATTTTTCTAGAGTGTGTCCTACTTTGGGACAGCAGGATTTGACTAGAAGTTCTTCGAGGCGACCGTACCGTCCTTTTCAGTCCCAGCGATCAGGATTTCAGCCTCCAGAGATGCCTAGTGTTAGAGATCTTTCTCTATCAGAGCAATCGGGACTTCAGCCAACTCAGGTGGATGTGACAACTGTAGAGCGAGATGATGTCTGGACCGAAGAAGGTTGTACAGGTAGTTGTTCTTTACTTGTTAACTCTGTATGAGTTTAGTTTGACGTGTGGTCATCGCACTCGTTCCCTATTGTATTTAATTGTTTTGTTGGTGTGCGAGGGTTGTTTCCGCCCCATCTTGTTTTGTGATGCCGTGATTTTGATACCCCTGCCGGTGTAGAATTTGTCGTTCCGCGAGTGATGCTGAGTTAGGTTAGCAAGTCTGGTAGGGAAGTTGTTTATTTTCGGAGTGTTTAGATTCCCTTTGTCGAGAGGATAGCTGCTATTTGTTTGTGATGTGATGTCGGAACTATAGTTTTGGTTTGGTGATCTCCTTTGTTCGAGGATTTCTTCCCTCATGTGTTTCCGTTGAGATTCTCCGGACTTCCTTGTAATCTTTGGTACAGTGCGTACCCTCCTTGATTTCTTTTGACCGGACAGTATGGTTGCGGTATTTTGAACTCCATCAAGTTTGCGAGTTGCGTGTATCCAGTTGTTGAACTTCGATTCATTTAATCGTGTCTTGTCATATCCTGTTCAATTCAGCTGTTGTAGCCATGCTTTGTTGTTGCTGTTTGTTCCTTACCAGGATGCGAGGGCGAGCGGCGACACCGCACTCTCATCTCCCTGCTGGGATTTGTTTGCCACCATGCGCCGAGTAGTTAACTACCACAGTTCATGGGTTGGGCAATGGCAGGTTGAGATGTTTGATGCATCTGGTAATCAGGTGTGGTGTAAAGATGAGTGGGTGATTCTCATACGCTTGTACACGCACCGTGGCTACATCTGTTTGTTGATCTTTTCTTCCAATTGTTGATCAACTTTGAGTTGTGTGATTGATGATTTATGTGATTTGTATGTTCTGTTTTTGTCAGGCGTCGTGCTCACAACAGATAATTACATGCGGAAGCTATCAAAAAGTGGGTAAAATTTTCGCTTTTAGGCCCGACGGTTAGAAACATATAATTTAAAATAAGACAATACGTAAAATAAGTTTACCAATTTAAAAACAACCAACACCAAAGCATACATAAGTACAACATGTATCAAACTCCCCTACGGGTACAACAACAAAGCGCAGGGCATCCCCCTGGCCAGCTGATATATATATATATATGCTATATGCTACTGAGACACACTAGCCACCTCCTGGGGCACCACCAGCTGGGTTAAACCCACGACCAGCTGTAGAACCTGGGTTTCCTGAAAACAACACAACAAAGAAACAAACCAAGCCCCGGAGGGACATGGGGTCAAACCCCAGTACGGAGAGCAACTATAAAAACAGCAATTAACAGCAAGAATAAAATGCAGATGCTATGCATGAGATGCTGGACAACAACCCAAAGACTCCAACCGAAAGGAAGTCAAAGCACAGCTCAACTGAATCTGCAACAAATGGTGGCCACTGGGTGTGTTCCAAGTGTGGTAGCTAACCACTCGCCGGGAGACAACACCCAAATACCAGATGCATCAACAACTCGGACTGCTGTTGCCCAACCTATGAACTGTGGTAGTTAGCCACTCGGCGCATAGGGGCTAACATAACCCAGCAGGGGAGATGAGAGTGCGGTATTGCCGCTCGCCCTCACATCCTGGTAAGAAATCAACAACAGCAATACAAAATACAAGGCTGCAAAACACGATACACATGGGAC
>KV019610.1:86942-118209 GCA_001598015.1 Dorcoceras hygrometricum | reverse complement strand
ACTTCGAAAAGCACGAACACAAACAGCAACTTCGTGCTTTCGCTCCAGCCAAAGACAGCCTCTAAAATGGGTACGAGGTGAAAGAGCTTTCCAAGAGGAGTCCAACGCTACCTCAAACGTGAAAAACGGTGGCCGGAATCAACGGGGATCTACCGGAGAAGCTCACGGTAAATAGTGACAAGGGTTGAAGAAACAGTGGACGAAGTCGAGAGAATTATTTTCTAAGTATGGGATTTTGTGAAAAGAAACGAAGCCAACGCTTCTATTACAAGCGCAAGAGTTCTGCTAATTTATTCCACCGACCAAAACAGCTTCCAAAGCTTCAAATAGTCAACAGATCTCTCAAAACCAACGCAGGCGCTAAAACACACTAAAATCCCCAAAACGACGTCGCATTGCACCACTGGGAGAACTGCTTACGTAAGAAAATCTGCTATACAACGCAACGGGAGGAAATGCACACGTCATCAAATCTGTTCGCTAAACCAGACTTCGTAAAACGACGGCGTAAAGGACTTCTCGCCACTGCCAAATCTCTCAACAGCAATGCTTACGTCATCCCCACTACACCAACACGTGACTTTAATAGTAGCGATTGACTGGAGGATTTTATATACCAGTTTTTGCGAACACTTAGCGTATTTTTTTCTGGACCCGCTATTTCTCATTGTCTTCTTCGAGAACCATCGTCAAGCTACTGTTCATGCGAAACCTTTTTCTTTGTATCCTCGTCGATTTACGTTGCTGTTTGGCACAAGATTTGTGGCGCTGGGTTGGTCTAGCTTAGAGCTTTCGATTTCTACCATTTTGGAGTTTTAGATTGACGTGTGGAAGAAGAGCGAAGGAGCTGCCGTTTCGTGTATCTTCGCAGATTCCAGTCGATAGTTCCTCAGCTCTGTTTGAGCTTCTGGATTCGAGCTTCTGGATAGCTTTGTGGGGTTTTGCAGTTAGCCGTGAGGAAGCATAATCGAGCAGGTTGTTGGTACCGTGCTTTGATGGAATCTGTTTGAGGTAGTTGCCTTGAAAGGTACGAATTGAGCTTGTAATTAAGCTTTGAGATAGGCATGGGAATGTATTATGTGTATGGTATATCTGTTCCGGGTGTTGTGTAGAGGCAGGCTATGTGTATTCTGCATGTGTATTGACTGGATTTATCTGGTGGTAGTATGTTTGATGGTTCAGCTGTTGTGTTGCTGTGCGCGCGTTTATTTGAATGCCTTTGTTGTGTTTACTGGCATTACACGTACATGCATGACGTTGAGCATGTCACTGCATCTGCGTAGCATATTGAGCCATTGATCTTTTTGATAGCCATGATATGTTACTCTGGTTTGATCTCTTCACTAGTGGTGTGGTGCTGTGTTGCATAACCACAATTGAGTGCATCTGGAGGGTGCGGTGAGCCGTTCTCATAGCCCTCAGTTGCAGTGATCTGGATAGAAGTTGGCGGGTGATGGTTGTTCCCACTAGGAATTCCATGTGACCAGTCGGGTAGCGCCCGTACGTGTGTCGCGATGAGCCACTCTATTTTCCACGGGGTGCGATCGGGTAGCACCCAAAGCCCGGTGATGTGTCACAGTTGTTGTTGTTGCTATTCGTTTGGCCTTCCGATTGTTACCGATGTTCTTGGCACCGCTCACGCATTTCCACGACAGGATACATTGCATGCTGTATCTGATTGCTGTATTATGTGGCTCTTCGTACTGGGGTTTGACCCCATGTCCCTCTGGGGCTGGTTGTTTTGTTTGCCTGCTTGTTGTTCAGGTCTTACAGATTATTCCGCTGGTCTTGGAGTTGACCCAGCTGGTGGTGCCCCATGAGGTGTGTAGAGTGTCCCAGTTAGGGTATACATATATGTATCAGTTTTATTAGCCGGGGTGTATCCTATGCTTTGTGTATTCAGTTTTTGTATTAGTTGACTGATACTTGTTTAATGTTGTACTGTTGTATTATGGCTTTTACCGTTGTGTATTTTTATCAACTGGGATATTTTGAGGTATCGTGGTATTTTAAAATAATGTTTTCTTCGTCAGGCCAAAAGCGAAAAATTTTAGCCACTTTTTAAAGTGTTTCCGCTATGCTTTACGTGATTTTACTTTGTATTGTGCACGAGGCCTGACATCTTATCTCCTTAATTCCAGCATTTTATACATTTTAAACTTTTACCGTTTATTCTCTTTAAATAATTCTTTGATAACTTCTGAAGAGAATCGAAGCTCACACATGAGTATGCTTGCAATTTTGTCATATCTGAATGCTTAGAGAATCTACAAGGGTACTGTACTCAAATCTGAATTGTCCTCGAATCTGATATTCACTCAACATTCTGTAACCACTTCTGAAATACTGAGATCTGAAGTAACTATGTTGATACTATTCACAACTGAAATACTCGAAACTGAATTATACCATCTTAGTCAATATACCGGAATCTGTTACTAAAGCCTCTGAATCAAGTCTGAATAAACTTTGCTCTAACAATATATCTCTTACTGTAGCTTATGAATCAAGTCTGAAAGACCTCAAGTCTGCACAACTGTCCCGATATCTGAATTAACTGACCCGAATACTCAAATGTTCCAAATAACCAAATCTGATTCGAAAGCATCAACCCAATAACAAAAATCTGAATCTCTGAATACTTAGCTCTGCTCCGTTCTGAAAACTTCCCGAAAATTCAACTCAGATGTCAACTCTTAACTCAGAACTCTCGAATCTTAGAAACTGCAACTTAATAGCATGACGTCACGAGATCTGAAGAGTTCCCTAATCTTGTTTTCATGTGAATACTTAAGATCATTTTTCAGTCTAATTTTGTTATCACCAAAACTTATAAATTTTTATCTTAACAATACGCAATGACTCGACCATTCTGCAATAACACACAACCCAATCCATTCAAGGAAGCATCTGCGCAAACTACAAAGCCACCTGGACCACACGAAAAAGCTAACACAGGCGTAGTAGTCAGCTTCTCTTTGAGCAATTGAAAACTATTCTCACATTGTTCAGTCCAAATAAACCTCTTGTCTTTCTGAGTTAACTGCGTCATTGGCTTAGCTATACTAGAGAATCCATCTATAAAGCGTCGATAATAGCCAGCCAATCCCAAGAAACTACGAATCTCAGAAACATTCTTGGGACGTTTCCAATTAACCATAGCCTCTACTTACTGGGATCCACAGAAATACCATCCACCGAAATCACGACCCAGAAACACAACTCGGTCTAACCAAAACTCGCACTTGGAGAACTTAGCATACAGCTGCGAGTCTCGTAGCGTCTGAAGAACCAGCCTCAAATGCTCTTTATGCTGCATCGGAGTCTTAGAGTACACCAAAATATCATCGATAAACACAATCACAAACTGATCGATGAACTCTCGAAAGACTCGATTCATCAAGTCCATGAAAACTGCAGGGGCATTCGTCAAACCGAAAGGCATAACTAAAAACTCATAATTCCCATACCTCGTACGAAATGCAGTTTTCACCACATCTTACTCTTGAATGCGCAACTGATGGTATCCCGAACGCAAATCGATCTTAGAAAACACAGCCGAACCCTGAAGCTGATCAAACAAGTCATCGATCCTAGGTAAAGGGTACTTATTCTTCACCGTTGCCTTATTCAACTGCCTAAAGTCGATGCACATCCTCATCGACCCATCCTTCATCTTAACAAACAAGATAGGCGCTTCCCACGGTGACATGCTAGGCCTAATGAATCCCTTTTCCAGCAAATCGCTATGCTGAACCTTAAGATCCTTCAACTCAGCAGGTGCTAAACGATACGGAGCACGCGAGATCGGTGCTGTACCAGGTACCAACTCAATGCTAAAGTCTATCTCCCTCTTCGGAGGAAAACCAGGAATCTCCGCCGGAAACACATCCGAGAAATGGCGAACAACAGGGACATCACTAAGCTCTATGAACGAAGAAGAAGACGCATCCAAGGCGTAGATCATAAATCCAGAATTCTCTAACGACAACAGGCTAAACATCTCCATCGCAGAGACTAAAGGAATCTTCGACTAGGAATCATGGCCGTAGAAATTGCATTTCTCGCCATACTAGGGCCTAAATCTGACAACGCCATGAAACAATCCACCGTGGCCCTATAGCTAGACAACATGTCCATTCCCACTATACAATCGAAATCCCACATCAATAGCCTGATCAGGTTTGCTAACAACACACTCTCACCAAACCTAAGAATTCCATTCAACAAAATCTCTTGGTAATACAGGCTCACGTCGGCAGGAGTCGCAACAGACACAACATCACACAAAGTAGTGGTATGCAACCCATGCTCAACCACAAATGCATCCGCAATGAACGAATGTGATGCTCCTGTATCAAATAACACACACGCAGGAAAATCATAAACAAAGCAAGTACCTGCGATCAATCCTCCGCCTGGCGTACCCTCTGCTTGCTCCCTAGTCATGGCATTCACCTCGGCAAACTATGGTCGTGAAACCTGAGGATGGGACGACTGTCCAAACCGCGAAGGACCATACTGTTGGAACGGCCTAAACTGAGGC
Source organism: Dorcoceras hygrometricum (assembly GCA_001598015.1). Lineage (NCBI taxonomy): Eukaryota > Viridiplantae > Streptophyta > Magnoliopsida > Lamiales > Gesneriaceae > Dorcoceras > Dorcoceras hygrometricum. The sequence goes on along the minus strand of KV019610.1, from coordinate 113,663 downwards.
TCCCCCAACCTTTGATGCTGAACCGGAAAAGAAGAACGACTTCTAGACGATCCACCTCGACCCTGTGGTGGGGCGGTGGAATGTTGCGATCCAGACAAAGGACACACTCTAGAAAAGTGTCCATATTGTCCACAGAAGTTACACGAAACTTGCACACCTACACACTGCGTTGTAGGATGCCTTCCTCTACATTGGCCACAATACTCGACCTTGGAACTACTGTCACTGCTAGAACTACCCGAGCCAGAAGAACTAGAACCAGGCTTCTTCTTGAACTGACGACCTCGAGGCCTAAACCTCTGATGTCCAGACTATTGGTCAACCTGTTACTTGGGTGGCTGGGATGACTGCACATACTGGGAAGTTTGCACCCTGAAACCATGGGACAGTTATCTTGCACCACTGGCGGCCTAACACGAGACCTACGGTTCTGCAGTCCCTCCTCAATGTCAATAGCCCTATCCACCGCTTCCGCATAGCTAGCCGGTGAACTCTCCAGTACCAACGAATACAACTCTTCATTCAGCCCTTCCAAGAACTTGTTCCTCTTCACCTTCTCTCGGCCAGAAATATGCGGAACATACGCAAGAAGAGAAGAAAACCTCCCGGCATAATATCCCACGGACAAAGTTCCCTGCACTAGGTTATCAAACTCACGCTCCCTAGCGTTCACAAAGGATTCCGGAGCGTACACCTAACGAAAGGCAGTACAAAAGCTGTTCCACGAGATCCCTACTCCAGTCTCCTCAAGAGTCCTCGAACTACCTCTCCACCAACGCTCAGCATTCCTCCTCAACTGAAACGTATCTAGACTCAATCTACGCTCATCGTCGTACCTGAAACGATCGAACAACCCAGTAATATGCTGCAACCAGGACTCCGCATCGGAACTAGGCTCATCACCGTTAAACGTATGAGGATTCATCCGCTGAAACCTCGCCATCACAAGTTCCATGTCGTCCACACGGGCTGCCAGCTCATCTACCTCATCCTCGACCTATCTGGTACATCTACGACTAGGAATACTACGCTGATCCTCATCGTTCTGACCCTCGGATTCCTGCTGAAACTGCCCTCTACCTCTATCCCCACGTCTAGACGGCATCTACCAAGATACTAAGAGGGTAAGATCACACAGGAAGAAATATATTACAGAACAAGTAAATCACATAGTCATGCACATGCAACAAGCAACACTGTGCCTAGACTCAAGTGTGATCAAAAGAAATCGAGCTTATCCCAGCTTAAGCTCTAATACCAAAAATGTCAGGCCTTGTGCACAAATACATAGTTAAACCACGCAAACACTAGCGGAAGAAATAAAATAGTGGTTAAAATTTTCGCTTTTGGCCTGACTAAAAGATTACACAATTTAAAATACAGAAATACTCAAAATATCCCAGTTTTAAAATCACTCAGTACAACAGTACAACATTCAACAGATACAAGCACTACAGAATACAACTGGAATACAATAAAGCATAGGGCACTCCCCGGCTAACAGTGCTTATACATATATGCTATACGCTAACTGGGACACTCTAACCACCTCTTGGGACACCTCCAGATGGGTCAAATCCACGACCAGCTGAATAAACATGGTAACCTGAAAACACATACACTGGCAAACAACACCAGCCCCAGAGGGACATGGGGTCAAAACCCTGTACACAGAGCAATATAAAACCGCTAAAGAAAAGCAACAGATAATTTGCAAATGCTATGCATGAACAGCTGAATATAGACGGGAGGCTACAACCAATGGCAGGGAGCCAGAATCTTAAATCTGATCAAGAACTGATACGAATCAACTGAGCAATAGTGGCCCGGGGTGTGTAAGTATATGGGAGCTACCCATTCATCTCAACACACGACACCAGAATCAAAACACTGCTCAACCTGCTGTTGCCTAACTCATGAGGTGTGGGAGCTATCCACTCCGTTCATATTGAATAACAGATCCCAGCAGGGAGATGAGGGTGACGGGATTTACCGGCTCGGCCTCTAAACAAGCATCCTGGTACGCACAAATCAATACAACAAGGCACAAAAGGCACGGCTACAACAGCTCTGAGCTCAATATGATAAATGCATGTACGCAACAGATAAAAATGTCCAACACAGAACATATGCAACGAAGCAAAGCATACACAGCAGCAAGAATAATCATCCATGGTCAATCCAAAGCTGTAAACCAAGCTCACATTCGTACCTCAATTCTTCTGAGCTATAATTACAACAAAGCAGTCCCGAGCAACACAGATCTCACACCTGCTAAACCAAACACAGATACTAGCTCAGGGATAGTAGCACAGAAACTACGAATTGGGAGCTACGAGCTCAACCAAATCTGTCCTACCCTTCTAACACAACAGAAGGCTCTAAGTAAAGCATAAGGTAGGATCTTAACACTTACCCAACAAGCTACCTCAACGACAGACAAAATCCGACGCTTATGCTAACAGACTACATAAGAGAGATGTCTTCGCACACCTCACCAACTTCACGCAAGCTTCCAAAAGCAGTACCGAACGAAACGTCTCAGCAAGAGGAGTCCAGCGCTACCACTCTTACTTCAGTCGGAGCTATCTACCGCTGGCAATCGGAGAAGATAAGGTTCGGTGAACAGTAGCTAGGGTATCGCGACATAGTTTGCTCACGGGAAATATTCTAAGTTTCGGGGAATAATAATGGACAAAGGGTCAGAGTCCTCTTATATAAACTCAAATCTGCTCATGTCTGCTGAACATATCCCACCGAAAACTTAATTACAAAGCTGATTTCCCACTCGGATCTGAATCTCACATCAGATATGACCTTACGCCAAAACAGATCCTGACTTACTCAAACGACGTCGCGTAGGGTCCACTATCACATCTGGACACAACACCTCGCTACTCGAAACTGAATTTCTAAAGCGACTGGAAATCTAAAACGCAAAACGGCGTCGCTCCTTAAACACTCAGATCTTTCTCGAATCTGGAGACCACGCTGCTCTCCTCTGGAGATACGTGTAACTCACATTAGAGTCTCGCCTGCTAAACCAAAACGCTGTCGTTCCAACTAATCCAAACGATGTAGTTTAGCTACTCGCTACAGAAACACGCTAGCGTACTCACATCTGCCTAGCGACAACAGATTTCATCACCACTGTTGAACGCGATCACTGAGCGATGGCCAACACTCACATCTGATCAAATCCCGCTGAAAATCTAAATTGATCCAAGACTGATTCCAGGACTTATACAAACCCGATAGCTTTGCCAAGCATACTAACTCAAAGCTAGCTCATCCAGATTTTCTTGCTAAATTCTGAATCTTCATAAAATCCGATTAATTAACTCAATTAATCATTCTTAACTTTTCGGGTCTCACAGCGACGCACTCCTTTATTTCGGAGAAGTTTTCATACGGATGGATATAGCTCAGGAGAGCTTATTAGAGCAACTATTGGTGATGATTCCATCGAGAGAAGAGCTACGTACAGTCAGCATTGTCAAGAACATTGACATGGTGCTGCAAGACTGCACAGTGTTCGCAGATTATTTCCAATGTCAGAATTCAACATCATTCTTGGGATGGATTGGTTGTCTGAGTACCAAGCAATAATAGACTTTTAGGACAGGACAATGCATCTTAAATCTCCTGGAAGGGAGTCATTCACTTTCACAACGGCAAGATGCACGAGGAAGCCTCGACTTATCTCGTTCCTACAAACGAGGAAGCTCATGGAGGATGGATACACGTCAATTCTAGCTAGTATTATGGCAGCTATTACTGTACCAGAAGGCCCGTGCTCTTTGTGAAGAAGAAGGACGGTATCATGCGACAATACACTGATTACCGGGAACTAAATTCAATAACTGTCAAGAACAAGTACCTTTGCCTCGAGTGGAGGATTTCCTTGATCAGCTGCAAGGATCCTTAGTATTCTCTAAGATAGATCTTCGCTCAGGTTACCACCAGCTGAAGGTGCGAGATGCAGATGTACATAAGACGGCTTTCAGGACTCACTATGGCCTCTACGAGTTCCTAGTGATGCCCTTTGGAGTAACCAATGCACCAGCAGTTCTCATGGACTTCATGAACAGAGTGTCACATCCGTACCAAGATCAGTTTATAATCGTGATCATTGATGACATCCTCATCTATTCAAGGATTAAGGAAAAGTATGTGATCTATATAGATGCCTCTAACCTAGGCCTAGGCGCAGTGCTGATGCAAGATAGCAGAGTGATAGTTTACACCTCCAGACAGCTGAAAGTGCATGAAAAGAACTACCTGACGCACGATCTGGAGTGGAAGTGGGAGAATATCTCAATATATTTCATTGTGGGATGGCCGAGAACTATCAAGGGTTTAAACTCTGTATGGGTGATTGTGGACAGACTCACCAAGTAGGCATATTTCCTGCCAGTGAAGATCACTTCCACGATATCACAGTACGCATAGCAGTATATTTCCCATAATTTCAAGAACAAAAATTCGACATGGTGGTGCTTAATAAAAAAATAAAATAAAATACATTTTAATATAATCAAGATTAATTAGTATTACAACAAAAAGTAATGGATAAACTATCCCTAAAAGCGTGGTTTGAAAGAACGAAAAAGTGCAAGGTGTATACTCGCCGATAAATACAAGACCAGTAAGAATAATGACCAAAATAATTATAAAAATTATCCTCGGATAATTCCTCATCTTCTTCTTTCTTTCGTAAATATGAGAAATAAAGATTTGAAAAAAAATTGATGTAGAAAGGAGATAGTGGGGTGAATAAATGGCTAGAGAACAAAATATTTATAGGATAGAATCGAGCCGTTTATACCCGTTAGAAAGGCGGTCACAACGGTCTCGTGGAGAGTGAAGAAACTGACAAATGGCAGAAAACAAGGGTTCTGTCGGCATCCAGGTAAGAAGCCAACGCAAAGTAGACACCAAGGGGCTGCAAGAGCAGAGGCGAGACAGGAAAAACGGAAGGACCACATTCTCTATGATGCAATATGCTGAATTGTACATCTGACATATTATCAGACTGCATGGTGTCCCATTATCTATTATATCAGACAGAGATGATAGGTTCACATCAGCGTTTTGGAGGAGTCTTCATTACTCTCTGGTACGAAGTTACAGTTCAGCATGGCATTTTACCCCCAGACCGCATGGGCAGACAGAGAGAGTGAACCAGATGCAAGAGGATTTGATGCATGTTTGTGTAATTGACTTTCAAGGAAGCTGGAATTCACAGCTGAAGATCACGTTCTTGTGAAGGTTGCACCTATGAAGGGTGTGATGAGATATGTCAAGAAAGGGAAGCTAGCACCTAGATTCATAGGATTGTTTGAAATCTTGGAAAAAGTAGGAATATTAGCCTACCGTATAGCTCTACCACCCAACCTAGCAGCGGTGCACATCTTTTTCCACATCTCTATGCTTAGGAAATATGTGCAAAATCCCTCGAATGTGCTGAGTATAGAACCGTTTCAGCTTACGTCGCAGCTGACCTTCGAGGAGAGACCAGTCCGTAACTTAGGAAGGCAGGTTAAGAAGCTACGTAACAGGACCATTTCAATGGTTAAGGTTCAGTGGCTGAATGTGAGATCCAAAAGCTGATGAAATTAATTGAGTTAATTAATCAGGTTTTTTGAGATCAGCTTTGAGTTTTTATGCTTGGAGAAGCTATCGGGTTTTGTTTTAGTCCTTGGAACAAGTCTGGAGAGTTAGAACTTTGGCTTGAGATCTGTTCAGAATCTAGCGTGGGTCATCGCTTAGTGCTAGCGTTCAGCAGTGGTGACGTAAGCAGTTGTCGTTGGTTTGTTGGTTTCCAGTTTTGAGGAGAAGTCTGTTATCGTGAGCATTCAGATGTTGCCTAGCATGTTTTGTAGCGGTGCTTATACGTCGTCGTTTGGATTAGTTGGAACGACGGCGTTTTGGATTAGCGGAGAAGACTCAGCTGTGAGTTGTGTTAGCTTCAGCTGTGTGATTGATCTGATGTTGCATTGTCAACAGATGTTGGTTAGTTGTTCAGCAGTGAGTAGCGGGTGACGTGTCCAGTTGCGACAGTAGTTCTCTGCGACTTCGTTTGAGTTAGTAGAGATCTGCATTGGTATAGAGAGAGAACTGGATCTAGCTGGAATATCAGCTGTGATAGCTTAAGTTGTCGGTGGATCTATTCTCAGTTCTATCAGCAGTGAGATTTGAATAGGGAGCTTGACATTGTTCTCTATTATTGTTCCCGATACATAGAAATATTTCCCAATAGAGAACTCTGTCGCGATACCCTAGCTACTGTTCACCGAACTTTATGTTCTTCGATTGCCGATGGTAGACAGCTCCGATTGAAGTAAGAGTGGTAGTGTTGGACTCCTCTTGCTGAGACGCTTCATTTGGATATAGCTTTCGGACGTTTTCTTGAAGATGGTGAGGATTAGCTAAGACATATCCCTCCTGTAGTCTGTTAGCATACCTTCCTAGGTGTTTGGGGCGGTAGATCTGTGTGCTCGGGACTTCATTGTGGCAATCTGCTGTGGTAATTGTAGCACAGAGGGTTTGAGGTACGGATGTGAGCTTGTCTTACAGCGTTGATTTGGCATGGATATTATGTGTAATGTGTTTGCTCTGTATTGTTGTTGCTTGCATATGTTTCGTGATTATATGGAAAGCTGTTGCATTGCATACACATCTGTCATATCCAGTTCAGATCTTGTAGCCTTGTGTTGTTGTACTGTTCTGTTGCGTGCCAGGATGCGAGGGCGAGCGGTAATACCGCACTCTCATCTCCCTGCTGGTTTTAGTTAGCCACTATGAGCCGAGTGGTTAACTACCACAGTTCATGAGTTCGGCAACGGTAGGTTGAGCAGTTGTGAAGCATCTTGTATCGGGTGTGGTGTAGAGATGAGTGGGTAATTCCCATATGCTTGAACACACACCGTGGCCACTATCTTTGCAGAATCTGTTGTCAGCTGTTGATCTATGCCTGAGTTCTTTGGCTCCCTGCTGTGGTTGTAGCCTTCGGCTGTTGCCCTGTTCCTCATGCATAGCATCTGCATTTTATTTGTTGCTGTCTATTGTTGTTTTTAAATTGCTCTACATACTGGGGTTTGACCCCGATGTCCCTCTGGGGCTTGTGTCTGTCGCCTGTGTGTAGTTTCAGGTTTCCCAGGTTTCTCTGCTGGTCGTAGCTTTGACCCAGCTGGATGTCCATAGGAGGTGGATAGAGTGTCCCAGTTAGTGTATAGCATATATATGCAAGTACTGTCAGCCGGGGAATGCCCTGTGCTTATGTAATTCTGTTGTATGATGTAGTACTTGTATTTGTTTAAATGCTGTACTGTTGTACTGAGTGTTTGTAAACTGGGATATTTTTAAGTATGGTTGTATTTTAAATTATATATTTTAAACCGTCAGGCCTAAAGCAAAAAATTTGCCACTATTTTATTGCTTCCGTGTTGTGCTTACCTGCTCTAAATTGTGCACGAGGCCTGACATTTTTGGTATCAGAGCTTAAGCTAGGATAAGCTCGATTTCTGTTGATCACACTGAGTCTAGGCACAGTGTTGTGTATTGCATGTGCTTGATTATGTGATCTATTTGCTGCATTTATTTGTGCTGTATCTGTACTGTTGTGACCTTACCCTCCTAGTGTTTCTTAGATGTCGCTTAGACGTAGGGGTAGAGGTAGAGGGCAGATTCCGGAAGATTTGGAAGGTCAGAACGAAGGTGATCAGCGTAGTTTTACCCTACGTGGACGTGGTAGGCAAGCTGAGGATAAGGTTGACGAGTTGGCTGCTCGTGTGAACAATATGGAACTCGTTATGGCGAGGTTTCAGCGTATGAATCCTCAGGTCTTCAATGGGGATGAATCTAGTGCTGATGCAGATTCGTGGTTGCAGCATGTCACGGGTTTGTTTAACAGTGTGCAGTATGATGACGAACTTAAGTTGAGTCTGGCTACTATTCAGTTGAGGAAAGGTGCGGAGCGTTGGTGGAGAGGCGCTTCGAGGACTTTGGAAGAGATTGGAGTAGGGATTTCGTGGGATAGTTTTTGCGCAGCTGTTCGTCAAGAGTATGTCCCAGAGTCCTATATGAATGCTCGTGAGCGTGAGTTTGATAACTTGTAGCAAGGCTCTATGTCTGTGGAGTATGCCCATAGGTTTTCTTCCCTTCTTGCATATGTGCCGCACGTTGCTGGCCGAGAGAGAGCTAAGAGAACTAGGTTTCTTGAGGGGCTGAATGAGGAGTTGTATTCTTTGGTTTTGGCGAGTTTACCCAAGAGCTATGCGGAGGCGGTGGACAGTGCGATAGACATTGAGGAAGGTTTGAGGAATCGTCGGTCTCGTGTTATGCCGCAGGTGACGCTGAGTAGTCGTCCAGTGGTTCAGGGAGTGCAACCTTCCCAGTCGTCTCATCCACCCCTGCAATAGCAGTTAGGTCAGCAGCCGGTACGCCAGAGGTTAGGCCTCGTGGCCACCAGTTCAAGAAGAAGGCAGGTTCTTGTTCTTCTGGTTTTGGTAGTTCTAGCAGTGGTAGCCCTAGGGCAGAGTTTTGTGGCTTTTGTGGAGGCAAGCACCCTTCGACCCAGTGTGTTTGAGTACAGGGTTCGTGCAACATCTGTGGACAGTATGGGCACTTTGCTAGAGTGTGTCCGTTGGCTGGATATCAGCAAGCTGCAGCTTCACCTCAGGGTCGTGGTGGATATTCTAGAGGTCGTTCTTTTCCGATTCCTCAGTCTAGAGTGGGAGAGACGCCCTTTAGGCCATTTCAGCAGCCTGGTCCATCGCGTTTCGAACAGTCTTCCCAGCAACATTTCTCAGTTCCCCAGCAAGCTCAGGTGAATGCCATTACGAGGGAGAAAGCGGAGGGCACGCCGAGCGGAGTGAGTGCAGGTATTTGCTCTGTCATTGATTTTCCTGCACGAGTATTGTTTGATACTTGTGCATCGCATTCGTTTATTTCTGATGCATTTTTGGTCGAGCATGGTTTGCATACCACCTCTTTACGCGATGTTGTCTCTGTTGCAACTCTGGCTGGTGCGAGCCTGTACTCCCGAGAGGTTTTGTTGAATGGCATTTTGAGATTTGGCGAGAATGTTTTAGTGGCGAATTTGATTCGGTTGGTGTTATGGGATTTTGAATGTATAGTGGGATTGGATGTGTTGTCGATTTTTAGGGCCTCGGTGGATTGTTCCATGGCATTGTGCGTTTTAGGCCTCAGTTGGCGAGAAGTGGAATTTTTATGGCCATGATTCCCAGTCGAAGATTCCTTTGGTCTCTGCGATGGAGATGTTTAGTCATCTTCTTCTTCGTGTGTGGAGCTTAGTGATGTTCCGGTTGCTCGTGATTTCCCCGATGTGTTTGAAGAGGTTCCTGGTTTTCCTCCGAAATGGGAGATCAACTTTAGCATCGAACTGGTGCCTGGCACAGCTTCGATCTCACTTGCACCGTATCGTTTAGCACCTGCGGAGTTGAGGGAGCTTAAGGTGCAGCTTGACGACTTGCTTGAGAAAGGTTTTATTAGTCCTAGCATGTCGCCTTGGGGAGCTCCGATTTTGTTTGTGAAGAAGAAGGATGGCACAATGAGGATGTGCATCGATTTCCGCCAACTGAATAAGGCTACTGTGAAGAATAAGTATCCTTTGCCCCGGATTGATGATTTGTTCGATCAGTTGCAAGGTTCTGCCGTGTATTCGAAGATCGATTTGCGGTCGGGGTACCATCAGTTGCGGATTAGAGAGCAAGATATTGCGAAAACTGCGTTTCGTACGAGGTATGGGCATTATGAGTTTATGGTTATGCCTTTTTCTATGATGAATGGCCCTGCAGTTTTCATGGACTTGATGAATAGAGTTTTTCGAAAGCTCATCGATCAGTTTGTTATTGTGTTTATTGATGATATCTTGGTGTACTCGAAGACTCTGATGGAGCACCAGGAGCATTTGAGGATTGTTCTCCAAACTCTTCGAGACTCGCAATTGTATGCTAAGTTTTCTAAGTGCGAGTTCTGGTTGGATACGGTTGTGTTTCTAGGTCATGTGATTTCAGCAGATGGGATTTCTGTGGATCCCAGTAAGGTAGAAGCTATTGTCAATTGGGAGCGTCCCAGAAATGTGTCGGAGATTTGTAATTTCTTGGGTCTGGCTGGCTATTATCGTCGTTTTATCGAGGGATTTCTAGTATAGCTAAGCCTATGACGCAGTTGACCCAGAAGGACAAGCGTTTTGTTTGGACGGAGCAATGTGAGAGCAGTTTTCAGTTGCTCAAGGAGAAGCTAACTTCTGCGCCTGTGCTAGCGTTGCCGTCAGGTTCAGGTGGTTTTGTTGTTTGTTCAGATGCTTCGCTCAATGGATTGGGTTGTGTGTTGATGCAGAATGGTCGAGTCATTGCTTATGCTTCTCGGCTGTTGAAACCGCATGAGACTCGATACCCAGTTCATGATTTTTAGCTAGCAGTCGTGGTCTTTGCCTTGAAAATTTGGCGCCACTATCTGTATGGCGAGCAGTTCGTGGTGTATTAGGACCACAAGAGTCTCCAGTATTTGTTTCCTCAGTCAGATTTGAATATGAGACAGCGTAGATGGGTGGAACTGCTTAAGGATTTTGATTGTGAGATCCAATACCAGCCTGGGAAAGTTAATGTAGTGGCTGATGCCTTGAGTAGGAAAGCTCAAGTGGCGATGCTTATCTGTGCAGATTTCGAAGGTGCATGAGCATTTAAGCACTACTGGTTGGTGTTTTGACCCAGCGGAGGATTATGTTGTGGTGTCTTCTTTTCAAGTTGAGCCACAGATTGTTGCGATCATTAGAGCTGCTCAAAGGACAGATCCTTCAATCCATGAGCTAAAGCTAAAGGTTAGAGCTGGACAGCTTGAGGAGTATTCTGTCTCTCCTGATGGTTTTTTGAGATTCCGTGGCAGGTTTGTCATGCAAAATCTGATTGATTTGAATGAAGATATCCTTAAGAAGCGCACTGCAGTAGGCACAGTGTTCATCCAGGCGTGAGGAAGATGTATTATGCCTTAAAGTCTAACTTCTGGTGGGCTGGTTTGAAGAGCGACGTTGTTGATTTTGTGGCTAGATATCTGAATTGTCAGCAAGTCAAGGCTGAAAGGATGAGACCTGGTGGTCTATTGCAGAGTCTGGAAGTGCCCCAGTGGAATTGGGAGCACATAGTGATGGATCCTGTGACGCATCTGCCTCGTTCCAGCAAAGGATGCGATGTTGTGTGGGTTGTTATCGACAGACTGTCGAAGTCTGCTCACTTCATTCCTTATGGTATGACGTTTTCTTTGAATAAAATGGCGAAGCTGTACGTGGATTTTGTGGTGCGTTTGCATGGTGTGCTTGTTTCCATTGTCTCGGATAGAGATCCGAGATTTACTTCCAGGTTTTGGAAGAGTTTGCAGACATCTTTAGGTACCAGATTGGCTATGAGTACAACGTATCACCCCCAAACAGATGGCCAATCTGAGAGAACTATCCATATTTTGGAGGATATGCTAAGAGCTGTAGTGATGGACCTCGGTGGTAGCTGGCAGGATTCACTGTCTTTGGTTGAGTTTTCTTACAATAACAGAGTGATGATAGGAATGGCACCGTTTGAAGCATTGTATGGATGGAAGTGCAGGTCGCCTGTGTGTTGGGAAGAAGTGGGTGAGAAGCAGTTGCCTTCTTCAGAGTTTGTGCAGCAGATGAGAGATCATGTAGATCTGATTCGCCAGCATATGAAAGCTGCACAAGATCGCCAAGCCAGTTATGCAAATAAGAGGCGTAGGCCTTTAGAATTTCAGGTTGGTGATCGGGTTTTCCTGAAAGTTTCTCCTTTTCGTAGTGTTTTGCGATTTGGTCTCAAGGGTAAGTTAGCTCCTCGTTATGTTGGACCGTATGAGATTGTTGAGAGGATTGGCCCTTTGGCATATCGGCTGTTGTTGCCACCAGAATTGTCTTCCTTACATGATGTGTTTCATGCTTCGATGTTGAGGAAGTATGAGCCAGATCCATCTCATGTATTGAGGACAGACGAGGTAGAGCTTGATCAGACTTGGAGCTATGTTGAGTATCCTTGCAGATTCTGGATAGGAAGGAGAAACAGCTGAGGAACAAGACCATTCCCTTAGTGATGGTTCAGTGGAGCAAGCATGGTAGAGAAGAAGCTACCTGAGAACTAGAAGAAAAGATGCAGCGTGAGTGGCCGCATCTGTTTGAGTGAGTGTTGTAGAAGATTCTAGTAGTTGGTTCTTTGTTATTTCCTGGTAGATGTTTGCTAAAGTTCTTTTCTCAGTTATCTTGAACTCTTGGTTTGGAGTTGATTGATTTAGAGGACGAAATCCTGTTTTAGTGGGGGAGAGATGTGAGACCCGAAAGCTAATGAGATTAATTGAGTTAAACAGTGGTGACATAAGCAGTGGTGACGTAAGCAGTTGTCGATGGTTTGTTGTTTTCCAGTTTTGAGTAGAAGTCTGTTATCGTGAGCATTCAGATGTTGCCTAGCGTGTTTTGTAGCGGGTGCTTATACGTCGTCGTTTGGATTAGTTGGAACGACAACGTTTTGGATTAGCGGAGAATACTCAGCAGTGAGTTGTGTTAGCTTCAGCTGTGTGATTGATCAGATGTTGCGTTGTCAACAGATGTTGGTTAGTTGTTCAGCAGTGAGTAGCGGGTGACGTGTCCAGTTGCGACAGTAGTTCTCTGCGACTTCGTTTGAGTTAGTAGAGATCTGCATTGGTATAGAGAGAGATCTGTTGAGATATCTGGATCTAGCTGGAATATTAGCTGTGATAGCTTAAGTTGTCGGTGGATCTATTCCCAGTTCTATCAGCAGTGAGGTTTAAATAGGGAACTTGGCATTGTTCTCTATTATTGTTCGCGATACTTAGAAATATTTCCCGAAAGAAAACTCTGTCGCGATACCCTAGCTACTGTTCATCGAACCTTATCTTCTTCTATTGCCGACGGTAGACAGCTCCGATTGAAGTAAGAGTGGTAGCGTTGGACTCCTTTTGCTGAGACGCTTCGTTTGGATATAGCTTTTGGATGTTTTCTTGAAGATGGTGAGGATGAGCTAAGACATCTCCCTTCTGTAGTCTCTGTGTATGCTTTTGTGCTGTTATTCTTGCGTATGTTCGTGATTTATATGGCAAGCTGTTGCATTTTGCATACACATCTGTCATATCCAGTTCATATCTTGTAGCCTTGCGTTGTTGTACTGTTCTGTTGCGTGCCCGGATGCGAGGGCGAGCGGCAATACCGCACTCTCATCTCCCTGCTGGTTTTAGTTAGCCACTATGAGCCGAGTGGCTAACTACCACAGTTCATGAGTTGGGCAATGGCAGGTTGAGCAGTTGTGAAGCATCTTGTATCGGGTGTGGTGTTGAGATGAGTGGGTAATTCCATATGCTTGTATACACACCGTGGCCACTATCTTTGCAGAATCTGTTGTCAGCTGTTGATCTATGGCTGAGTTCTTTCGCTCCATACTGTGGTTGTAGCCTTCGGCTGTTGCCCTGTTCCTCATGCATAGCATCTGCATTTTATCTGTTGCTGTCTATTGTTGTTTTTCAATTGCTCTCCGTAATGGGGTTTGACCCCGATGTCCTCTGGGGCTTGTGTCTGTTGCCTGTGTGTAGTGTCAGTTTTCCCAGGTTTCTCTGCTGGTCGTGGCTTTGACCCAGCAGGAGGTGCCCCAGGAGGTGGATAGAGTGTCCCAGTTAGTGTATAGCATATATGTACTAGTACTGTCAGCCGGGGAATGCCTAGTGGTTGTGGAATTCTGTTGTATGCTGTAGTACTTATATTTGTTTAAATGATGTACTGTTGTACTGAATGTTTGTAAACTGGGATATTTTAAGTATGGTTGTATTTTAAATACTATATTTTAAACCGTCAGGCCTAAAGCGAAAAATTTGCCACTATTTTATTGCTTCCGCGTTGTGCTTTATGTGGTTTTTCTCTGAATTGTGCACGAGTCCTGACACTGAACCATTTGGACGAGGAAGCTACGTGGGAGGTATAAGCCAACATCAAGCAGCAATACTCAGAACTCTTGGTTAAGCTTTCGAATTTCGAGGACGAAATTTTTGTAAGGGGGAGAGTGATGTAACGCCTAGAAAATCCTTATTACTTAGAAAAGAGTGCATGACTAAGGAGAAAAATAACGTTAGATAATTATATGCCATTTATGTGATTTATTTATGATTTTAATGTCGCATGATATACTTGTTCCATTTTTAGTCTGTTTGAGTTTCGGACGAATGGACGAGACTAGGGACGTCCGAGATGAAAATTAGTTGAGATTTTTAAGTCCTTAAATTTTTAAGAATTAATTTATTATTATTAAATAACAAATTTCGAAAATATGTAAAGGGGAAAGATATAATTTTGATTGGAAACTTTATGCACATGTACACACAACTTTGAGCATGTTATACACACACTATTATATACAACCACCAAAATTATTTAATCAACCACAAAAATTATTAAGCCAACCACCAAACCTCCTTCTTTAAATATCACATGGCATGGTTGAATACATATATAACACGCAACACATGACAACACATGCAAACACTCTCAATTTCCAAGCTTTAACTCTCTCCTCTCTACCCATACATGTGTACCTCCATTATTCTTTGACTTGAAGTCTTATCTCCTTCTCTCTTGTATTTCCCTTCACCTTTGTAGCTCAATAATCCTTCCCTCAAGCAACCCCATCGAAATTCTAGGATTTGGTGATTCAAAGGAGGTCTTGTCCCGATTTCGCGTCCTCTACGTCGATAACTCGTAGATCTCATCTTTCTCCAAGACATGCATGTAATATCGATTTATTTTCTCACCATTTACACCATACTAAACTAATTTAATGTTCAATACATGATTTGAATGTCATTTTTTTATATCTAAATGTGATATTTTTAGATCTATGCATAGTTGTTTTAGGTCCATGCATGACTCATGTTTTTCATTACGGTGTTGATTTGATCTCATGTTGCTTCGGTCATGAATGGTTCCTGGGACTAGGTTTTGGTCCAAGGGTGGTCTGGTAGTTATTCCATCAAGTTAGGGTCAGGTAGGTCAAAACGAGAAGCGATTTGGTCAAGGAATGAATTAGTTATGAATTTTATGATCAACATGTGTCCTGGCTAGTCGTCTGTGCGCAACAGTAGAGTAGTTGGGGTCAGGTAAGTCGATAGAAGCAGTCTATGTGGTCAAAGTTGCTTTCCAGAGATAGCACATTACGTTAGGATCATGTAGGTCCAAACGGGAAGTGATTTGGTTGAAAAACGAATTAGTTATGAATTTTATACCTAACACGTGTACTGGTTGCAATCTGCACATGGGAAGTGGGTTTGTGGGCGTCGGGTGGGTCACTTACTGTATTGTTTTTGAGTTCCAGTAACTAGTATATTGCGTTAGGTGATGTGGGTTGAAACAGAGAGTGGTTTGGTTAAGAAATGACTATTTAATTATTTTTACCGTTTTGTCGCTCGTAATGAGTCTCGTCGGGTCATTTTTGTGAAAATTAAGATTTTGAGTCTTAGGGGCTGCCAAAGTGCGTGGATGACTTTAATTGATGTTTTAAGAATATTTTAAGATGTTTTCCAGCTTTTTTAGAATTTATTTAATTTATGGGATTTTTGGCAAATTTAGTGTAGTGGGCCGAATATTTTAAAGTCAAAATTTTAAAGTTCAATTTTAAAGTTTGGGCCAAGTCATGTATTAGACCAAGTTCAATTTTAAATTAAGTCTATGTTCTTTTGGGCTTAGAAGTAGTGGGCCAGACTCCTGAACCAATCCTTGATCAGAGTAGAAAACGTAGACCCGTGAATATATATTTAATTATATATGTAGTATGTTATGCATGATAATGGTTTAAAAGAAGGAATTAAATATATATTTATGGGTAAAGCTTTTAAATTGAATTATTTTACGAAATGCACGCATCATGAACGTTTTATGAAACGATAAAGGCATGTTATTTTAAAAGAAAACCCGATGAATTGAAGTGACTTGTGGCAAGTTTACGATGGAAGCTAGCCGGGTAGCCGAGCCCGGGCCTTTAATTTAATGTATTACGAGCTTATGGATCCATGTGGTCATGACATGATGAAGTGACAAGCATAGAGGTGTGTGGGATCCATAGGTAAGGTCGGGTGAACCGCACAGCCACGTACTTTGGTTCTTTCGTCTGATCAGTCATACACCCGCTCACATTTCACAGATACGACTCATACGTTTTTATGTTATGTTATATCATGCCTTATGATATATATTATATGATTATGATACGTTACGACCGATGACGAACCATGTTTTACGACCATTCACGCATGTATGATTTAATGTTATTTCAGTACACATATGTGCTTGCATGTGATTTTATTATTATGTACGTTGCTATTTGAAAAGATAGAGCACGCTGAGCCTCTAGGTTCACTAGGTTTTAATGGTGCAGGTGATGACCCTGCGGATTTTATCCCGACTGGTGGTGAGGACCTCTGAGTACCCGCTGCAGCCGTACCCCATGGCCACATTGATGTTTTATCATCGATATTATATGCTTTTCAGATATTGATTTTAGCATGTTCATGTTCAGTAATTTTACTCAGACTGATCTTTTTAAAACTGTATGGATGATTTTACATTTACTGTATGGTTTGAAACTGTATGGATGATTTCATATTTACTATATGGATGATTTTATATTTTAAAATAGTTATTTATTTCTGTTTCAAGCATATTTTTAGAAAATTTTTTAAAAGGGGAACGAGCCATACCTATTAGTTCTTCATTCCGCATATGATTTAAAAAAAATATTTAGTGTCTGGTTCGTTTCACTTCTCAACTCCCCAAATCTGTCCACTACTATGCATAACTCTTCAACTGTCCAGAGCTGTTCCAACACACAAATATAGAGACCCGATACATTCACCAAGCATACCAGCTCAATGTTGTCCTGTCCCAGATCTGCTCCCGCCAAATCTGATCTATACTAAACCCGATTAATTAACTTAATTAATCCACAAATCTTTCAGGTCTCACATCAGCTTAGAAGAGTTAATCATCTTAGAGCGTATCAGCTCTGGGAAGCTCAGCTCAGGCAACCTGATCATAGTAGAATAGCTCAAACAGCTCAGAGCTGAAGAAATGAGAACGAAACAATTTAGAGCAGAATAGAGCATATAAGAACAAGAGTAGCTTAGAGAATAAGCGTAGAAATGGCTCAGAGAAAAACAAAGAATAAGCAAAGATCAGCTCATAGGAACAACGTAGAAGATCAGGCCATAGCTAGTCAACTGAATAAAACTGTACGACAACAGAACAAGCGAAGAAAAAGCTGCACTTTGTCCGAGCTGAAAGAGCCTTTGAACTTCGGCCAAGCATAAAGAGCCGTTGAATGCCATAAGAGGAAAGTGCCTTATGTCACGGCTAAAGATCGGAATTGACAAGCACAAATTATGGTATCTCTCCAACGGTCAAAATTCAAAGGAATGTTGAAGATTTAAATGTGATGAGAAGTGTTCACAAAGCAAGAGATATACACGAGAGATGCAGAGATAACGAAAAAGGGAATAAAGAAAAGAAAAGAGAGAATAATACTATTATGAAGAGAGAGAACATAAACATAAGTGTTCGAATCCTTACAGTATTGATGTAGAAGATGGCAGCTCAGAGAGCACCTTCCCCAGTGTGTGAGATTTAATACTAGAGAGCGTGAGCTTACATTGTAAATCTAACACACACACTCACTCACCTTTACGAGAGCTGAGCGAAACATATTAGCTTAGTGAAGTCTCGCTCAAGACATAAAACTATTTTTTGTAATCTTTGAACAAAGACGATAAACAAGTTCTGGGTGTTACAGTTCACACAACTTGCGGGCTAGTGTGTAGCATGGTGTGCTAGGAATTCTCACAGTAGTGGCTGTTGGGATCGGGTTTTTTAATGAGATGTAATAATCAAAGTCTTCTATTGGAATCCTTCCAGCAATGGAAGAAGGGGAGACATAGAAGATTGAGCTTCGAACTTCCATAAACAAACAGATGTTGCAGCTTTCATATTACGCATTTGCATCAAATATTTTTAACCAGCAGCTTTCAATTTTTAGAGAGTATATTCAACTATGTTTTTTCTCCAAACCTTCGTCCCTGCAAAATGTTTTCTTTTCGAAAATTGAAAACCCCGTGCTATGTTAAGGGGGAGTTTTGTTTAATTTTCCAGGGGACATGATTTCGAATCCCTTTTTGATTCCCACAAAAAGGTAGAAAAATATTTGAAAATGTTATTCGGGATTTTTCTATCCTGGTTTTGTGTTAATCAAAAAGTGGGAGATTGCTGGATCTGCCTAACAGATCAGATCAGGATTTTGATGAACACAAAACCTGATCTTATGTTTCTGATGATCTATACGAGCGCACAGGTATAAGCTGGATGCAGATCAGATCGCACAAGAGCTTGTGAATTGAAGAAGTGCGCTGTAGTAGATCAGATATGACAAGAGTTGCGAGCTGAAAAAGTGCGTTGTATAAACAAAGAGCGCAGTTCAGTGAAGAATAAGATCAGCTTAGAAGCGTTAATCAGCTTAGAGCATATCAGCTCAGGGAAGTTCAGCTCGGCAACCAGATCATAGTAGGAGAACTCAAACAGCTCAAAGCTGAAGAAATAAGAACGCAACAACTTAGAGCAGAATAGAGCATATAAGACAAGAGCAGCTTAGAGAAGAAGCGCAGAAACTGCTCAGAGCAAAACGAAGAATAAGCAAAGATCGACTCAGAGGAACAGCGTAGAAGATCAGGCCAGAGTTGGTCAACTGAAGAAAACTGTACGACAACAGAACAAGTGAGGAAAAAGCCGCACTTTGTCCGAGCTGAAAGAGCCTTTGAACTTTGCCCAAGCTTAAAGAGCCGTTGAAAGCCATAAGAGGAAAGAGCCTTATCTCACAGCTGAAGATCAGATTGTCAGGCACAAATTATGGTATCTCTCCAACGGTCATAATTCATCAAAGGCTACATATACTTAAGATTCAAATGAGAAGAGACCCGTTCACACAGAAGATATACACGAGAGATGTAGATGTAACGAAAGGAAGAATGAAAAGAAAAGAGAGAAGAACAATATTACAGCGAGATAACTTAAGCAGAAGTGTTCGACTCCTAACAGTCTTGGTGTAGAAGATGACAGATCAGAGAGTACCTTCCCCAGTGTGTGAGATTTAATACTAGAGAGAGTGAGATTACATTGTAAATCACATGCACACACTCACTCACCTTTACGATAGCTGAGCGAAACATATTAGCTTAGTGAAGTCTCGCACAAGACATAAAACTAGTGTTTGTAGTCTATGAACAGAGACAGTAAACAAGTTCTGGGTGTTGCAGTTCACACAACTTGTGGGCTGGTGTGTAGTGTGGTACGCTAGGAGTTCCAAAAATAGCGCCTATTGGGATCGGGTTGTTACATGAGCTGTAATAATCAAAGTCTTCTATTGGAATCCTTCCAGCAATGGAAGAAGGGGAGACATAGAAGATTGACCACCTAAGTTCCATAAACAAACATATGAGTCATTTACAGCTTTCAGCTTACACATTTGCATCGAATATTTTCAACCAGCAGCTTTAAATTTTTAAAGAGTATATTTAAGCGTTTCTATGAGACCCGAAAGCTGATGAAATTAATTTAGTTAATTAATCGGGTTTTATTGAGATCAGCTTTGAGTTGTTAGTCTTGGACTAGCTATCGGGTCGGTTTTGTTTTAGCCCTTGGAACAGTTCTAGAAACCTGAGGAATTGAATTCAGCAATCAGGAGTTAGCGTGGGTCATCGCTGAATGTTAGCGTTCAGCAGTGGTGATGTCAGCAGTCGTCGTTGAGTGGTTGTGTTCAGCATTCGTAGCGAGATCAGTTGTCTCTGAGCAGTAGAGAGTGCGGTAGCGTGTTTCAACAGTGAGTAGCTAAACGTCGTCATTTGGATTAGTTGGTAGGTCTTCGTTTGGATTAGTTGGAAAGACAGCGTTTTGGATTAGCGAGGAAGACTCAGCAGTAAGCAGCATTGGTCTTCAGTAGTGTGAGAGATCTGTTGTTGCGTTGCAAACAGATGTTGGTTAGTTGTTCAGCAGTGAGTAGCGGGTGACATGTACAGTTGCAACAGTAGTTCTCTGCGACGTCGTTTGAGTTAGTAGAGATCTGTTTTGGCTTATAGAGAGATCTGTTGCAAGATCTGTTTGCGAGCGGGTATAAGTTGTGATAGCTTAAGTTGTCGGTGGATCTGTTCCCAGTTCTGTCAGCAGTGAGATTCAATAGGGAGCTTGGCCTTGTTCTCTATTATTGTTCCCGACACTTAGAAATATTTCCCGATAGCAAACTCTGTCGTGATACCCTAGTTACTGTTCACCAAACCCTACCTTCTTCGATTGTTGATGATAGACAGCTCCATTGAAGTAAGAGTGGTAGCGTTGGACTCCTCTTGCTGAGACGCTTTGTTTGGATATTGCTTTTGGACGTTTGCTTGAAGCTGGTGAGGTGTGCGAAGACATCTCCCTTGTGTAGTCTGTTAGCATAAGCGTCGGGTTTCGTCTTAGCTTGTTGGGGTAAGTGTTCAGACCCTGTCATGTGTTTTTTAGAGCTCTCTGCTGAGTTAGATGGAGTAGGATAGCGTTGTTTGAGTTCGTAGCTCCTAGCTGTTGATTTTCTGTGCTTCGGTTCTTGAGCAGTTTCTTGTGTTGGCTTAGCAGGTGGTGGATCTGCGTTGCTTGGACCCTGTTTGTAGAATTGTTACACAAAGATTTGAGGTACAGATGTGAGCTTGTCTTACAGCGTGGATTTGGCATGGATATTATGTGTAATGCTGTGTCTGTTCTGTATCGTTATTGCTTGCATATGTTTTGTGAATTATATGGCAAGCTGTTGCATTGGATACACATCTGTCATATCCAGTTCAGATCTTGTAGCCTTGCGTTGTTGTTGTGCTATTCTGTTGCGTGCCAGGATGCGAGGGCGAGCGGCAATACCGCACTCTCATCTCCCTGCTGGGTTTAGTTATCCACTATAAGCCGAGTGGTTAACTACCACAGTTCATGAGTTGGGCAATGACCGGTTGAGCAGTTGTGAAGCATCTGGTATCGAGGTGTAGAGATAAGTGGGTAATTCCCATATGCTTGTACACACATCGTGGCCACTATCTTTGCAGAATCTGTTGTCAGCTGTTGATCTATGCCTGAGTTCTTTGGCTCCCTGTTGTGGTTGTAGCCTTCGGCTGTTGCCCTGTTCCTCATGCATAGCATCTGCATTTTATCTTTTGTTGTCTATTGCTGTTTTTCAGTTGCTCTCCGTACTGGGGTTTGACCCCGATGTCCCTCTTGGGTTTGTTTTTTGTTGCCTGTATGTTGTTTCAGGTTTCCCAGGTTTCTCTGCTGGTCGTGGATTTGACCCAGCAGGTGGTGCCCCAGGATTAGGTTAGAGTGTCCCAGTTAGCGTATAGCATATATGTACTAGTTCTGTCAGCCGGGGAATTCCCTGTGCTTGTGGGATTCAGTTGTATGCCGTAGTACTTGTAATTGTTTAAATGCTGTATTGTTGTACTGAATTGTGTTCTTAAATTGGGATACTTTAAGTATTGTTGTATTTTAAATTATATGTTTTAACCGTCAGGCTTAAAGCGAAAAATTTACCACTATTTTATTGCTTCCGCAATTGTTTTGCGTGGTTTAACTCTGTGTTGTGCACGAGGCCTGACAGTTTCCGCTTGGTTTTTATACCAAAAATGATATACTTATCGGTGCTCAAAACATTTCAAGAACCAGAGCTATTGCAGCTCTTGATAGTTTTTATTTTTCTACGTTCAGATCATACGCATCTCTGCTCCGTGCTGATTCAGCTTAGGCTCGATCTGCTGATTGTCTATCCTATCAATTGATATCAGAGAAGGTAGTTCTTGAAAGATCATTTTAAATTGAAAATTTTTAAAGGTTTTAAAAACGTTTTCAGCTCATATAGTTTTATCCAAACTTGTTTTATCTGCAGAAAAATCAATTTTATTTTAAAATTCAAATCATGCATTCTGTTTTTCTCCAAACTGTCGTCACTACAAAATGTTTTCTTTTTGAAAATTGAAAACCCCGTGCTGTGTTAAGGGCGAGTTTTTTTTTAATTTTCAAGGAGGCATGATTTCGAATCCCTTTTTGATTCCCACAAAAGGGGGAGAAATATTTGAAAATGTTATTCGTGCTTTTTCAATCCTGGTTTTGTGTTAATCCAAAAGTGGAGATATTTGGATCTACGTAAAAGATCATATCAGGATTTTCATGAACACAAAACTTATATTTTTGATGATCTATACGAGTGTGCAGGTCTAAGTTGGAAGCAGATCAGATCAGACAAGAGCTTGTGAATTGAAGAAGTGCGCTGTAGCAGATCCGATCGGACAAGAGCTGTGAGCTGAAGAAGTGAGATGTCTAAACAAAGAGCGTATTTCAGTGAAGAATATGATCAGCTTAGAAGAGTTAATCATCTTAGAGTGTATCATCTCTAGGAAGTTCAGCTCAGGCAACCTGATCATAGTAGAATAGCTCAAACAACTCAGAGCTGAAGAAATAAGAATGAAATAGCTTAGAGAAGAATAGAGCATATAAGAACAAGAGCAGCTTAGAGAATGAGCGTAGAAACGTCTCAGAGAAAAAGGAAGAATAAGAAAGATCAGCTAAGAGGAATAGCGTAGAAGATCAAGCCAGTGCTAGTCAACTGAAGAAAACTGTACGACAACGGAACAAGCGAAGAAAAAGCTACACTTTGTCCTAGCGGAAAGAGCTTTTGAACTTCGCCCAAGCTTAAAGAGCCGTTGAAATCCATAAGAGGAAAGAGTCTTATGTCACAGCTGAAGATCAGATTGACAGGCACAAACTATGGTATAAGATCAAGCCAGTGCTAGTCAACTGAAGAAAACTGTACGACAACGGAACAAGCGAAGAAAAAGCTACACTTTGTCCTAGCGGAAAGAGCTTTTGAACTTCGCCCAAGCTTAAAGAGCCGTTGAAATCCATAAGAGGAAAGAGTCTTATGTCACAGCTGAAGATCAGATTGACAGGCACAAACTATGGTATCTCTCCAACGGTCATAATTCAAAGGCATGTTGAAGATTCAAATGAGACGAGACGCATTCACACAGCAAGAGATATACACGAGAGATGCAGAGATAACGAAAAAGGGAATAAAGAAAAGAAAAGTGATAAGAACATTATTACAGAGAGAGACAACATAAACATAAGTGTTCCACTCCTTACAGTCTTGGTGTAGAAAATGACAGCTCAGAGAGCACCTTCCGCAGTGTGTGAGATTTAATACAAGAGAGAGTGACTTACATTGTAAATCTAACACACACACTCACTCACCTTTACGAGAGCTGAGCGAAACATATTAGCTTAGTTAAGTATCGCACAAGACATAAAACTAGTGTTTGTAGTCTTTGAACAGAGACGTTAAACAAGTTCTGGGTGTTGCAGTTCACACAACTTGCGGGCTGGTGTGTAGCGTGGTGTGCTAGGAGTTCTCAAAGTTGCAGCTGTTGGGACCGGGTTGTTACATGAGCTGTAATAATCAAAGTCTTCTATTGGAATCCTTCCAGCCATGGAAAAAGGGGAGACATAGAAGATTGAGCTCCGAACTTCCATAAACAAACAGATAAGTCATTTACAGCTTTCAGCTTACACATTTGCATCAAATACTTTTAACCAACTGCTTTCAATTTTTAGAGAGTATATTCAGATATTTTCCGCTTGGTTTTTATTCAAAATATGATATACTTCTCGGTGCTCAAAACATTTCATGAACCAAAGTTATTGCTGCTCTCGCTAGTTTTTATTTTTCTACGTTCAAATCTCACGCATCTCTGCTCTGTAATGATTCAGCATAGGCATGATCTACTGATTGTCAATTCTATCAATTGATATCAGAGCACGTAGTTCTTGAAAGAGCTTTTTAAATTGAAAATTTTTCAAGGTTTTAGAAACATTTCAGCTCAGTAGTTTATCCAAACTAGTTTTATCTACGGAAAAATCTCTTTGTTTTTAAAATTCATATGAGGCATTCTGTTTTTCTCCAAACCTTCATCCCTGCAAAATGTTTTTTTTCAAAAATTGAAAACCCCGTGCTGTGTTAAGGGTGAGTTTTGTTCAATTTTCAAAGGGACATGATTTCGAATCCCTTTTTGATTCGCACAAAAAGGGGCAGAAATATTTGAAAATGTTATTCGTGCTTTTTATATCCTGGTTTTGTGTTAATCAAAAAGTGGGAGATTTTTGGATCTGCGTAACAGATCAGATCAGGATTTTGATGAACACAAAACCTGCTCTTATGTTTTTGATGATCTACACGAGTGCACAGGTCTATGCTGGAAACAGATCAGATCGGACAATATCTTGTGAATTGAAGAAGTGCGCTGTAGAAGATCAGATCGGACAAGAGGTGCGAGCTGAAAAAGTGTGTTGTATAAACAAAGAGGGCAGTTCAGTGATGAATAAGATCATCTTAGAAGCGTTAATCAGCTTAGAGCGTCTCACATCAGGTAAGTTCAGCTCAGGCAACTAGATCATAGTAGAATAGCTCAAATAGCTCAGAGCTGAAGAAATAAGAACGCAACAGCTTAGAGTAGAATAGAGCATATAAGACAAGAATAGCTTAGAGAAGAAGCGCAGAAACGGCTTAAAGAAAAACGAATAATAAGAAAAGATCGGCTCAGAGGAACTGCGTAGAATATCAGGCCAGAGCTGGTCAACTGAAGAAAATTGTACGACAACATAACAAGAAAGTAAAAAGCTGCACTTTGTCCGAGCTAAAAAAGCCTTTGAACTTCACCCAAGCTTAAAGAGCCGTTGAAAGCCATAAGAGGAAAGAGCCTTATGTCACGGCTGAAGATCAGATTGATAGGCACAAATTATGGTATCTCTCCAACGGTCATAATTCATCAAAGGTTACATATACTGAAGATTCAAATAAGAAGAGACATGTTCGCACAGTAAGAGATATACACGAGAGATGCAGAGATAACGAAAAAGGGAATAAAGAAAAGAAAAGTGATAAGAACATTATTATAGAGAGAGAGAACATAAACATAAGTGTTCGACTCCTTACAGTCTTGGTGTAGAAAATGACAGCTCAGAGAGCACCTTCCGCAGTGTGTGAGATTTACTACTACAGAGAGTGAGCTTACATTGTAAATCTAACACACACACTCACTCACCTTTACGAGAGCTGAGCGAAACATATTAGCTTAGTGAAGTCTCGCACAAGACATAAAACTAGTGTTTGTGTTCTTTGAACAGTGACGTAAAACAAGTTCTGGGTGTTGCTGTTGACAAAATTGCGGGATGGTGTGTACCGTGGTGTGCTAGAAGTTCTCACAGTAGAGGCTGTTGGGCTGTGAGGACTGGAATTTACAGGTTTGATTAGTGGCGTGTTACGAACAGATTTGAGAAAATAGCCGATTTAATCTTAAGATGTTTGAGCAGATTTGATTGGTATGAGGATTTAATCGGAGAAATATGCCTTATGAATTATAGGGTATTCAGCCTAGGAATATTGGTCAAAGTTGTTTGTGAGATCAGCTTTGGACGCGGGCAGGAGTATATGAGCTTCGGATTTGATTTAGAAATGTATCTGGTGAGTATCGTTGAGTGAGGGAGAGCGTTAGCGCTCGGTAGATTTGGTATATTGTTTATCGCTGAAGTTAAGATTTGGTAAATGCCCCGTGCAAACGATTTAGAGGCGCTGGGAGAATACATTTGATTTGTGGCCGGTTCGTTATTCTCATATTTGAGTAAGATCTGGGTGTCCAGATCCGTCCCTTGTGTGTTTGAGCGAGTTGCCTTGAGAGGGAAGCAATACGATGTCGTTTTGGATTACCAGGCTAGACGCGGGTTGAGTAAGCAATACGGTGTCATTTAGAGTATACCAGATTTGGCGTTGGTTCAGTATGACTGATGCGACGTCGTTTGATGAAAGCCAGATCTGGATGTTTGTGAATGGGTCAATGTGTACGTGTGATCTCTTTGTTTTGAGCGGCACTCCTACGCGACGTCATTTGGTGGTCACGCGCTAGTATAGCGTAGAGAAGTCAGATCTTAGTTAGCGCTAAGATCTGATGTAGCGCTGAGATCTGAATGCTGGTATCATCTTTGACCTGAGTGATTGTGTAGCGCCCCAAAAATCCATAAGACCACATTTATGCATTTTACTAATCTTTTGGGCCATTTTGGCAATTTTAAATGTTATGTATCTGCTGAATTGTTGATATCAGCAGGTAAGATGCGCTGCGGCTGGTTCCAGCAGGCGACTCCAAGGAGCGATGCACGAGCTGGATTTTAAATCGATTGGGAAATGTTTTAAGGAGGTGAAATGCTTTCTTTAAGAGAAGGTTTGGTGTTTTACAAATTAATATGATATGAAGGGAATTTTACTAAATTTTAAAGGTGTGTCATGCTTGATTGTACAAGTAGAATGCCACTAATCCCTTTCATATAAAAACCTGTTTTCAAAGTAAGATTTTCATCATTTGCAAAGAAAAGTTTTAAAGTGTTCTTCAAAGAAATTTCAGAAGAATTCGTGCGTTGTTCAAAGGGAGGATTTCTGCAGGAATTAGCTGTTGTCGTAAAGCTTTGATTAAGGCAAGTAAAAGCTGATCCTTTGCTACACCATTTGAAGCATATATTGTGTTTTTATGGATCTGCTTGCCTGTATGTTA
>KV019610.1:13864-48651 GCA_001598015.1 Dorcoceras hygrometricum | reverse complement strand
ATATATGGATTGAAAGGACCGTACTGTACGCTAACCATGACCAACTGGTTCTTGCAGGCACTATTAGTGATACCTAGGGGATCATGGGGCGATGTTGCTAGACGCTTTACCTTGATCCGTTGGGCAAGTCCGAAATTGTGATTTCGGAGCCACAATGGTTGTGGGCCCACGGCTAGCTGTATCCCTGAACCATTGAGGGTCACACAAGTACTGGATTCAAGATTCCCGCACGGAAACTGAGCTCAATGTGTTGAGCATAGGAGGAGGATTTTGGAAGTACAACTTCCTAAAGGTCAACAGGGGTCAAATCGTGATTTCCGCTGTTGAGGGGCAAAACGGTCATTTTGCACTGGGGTTCTGAAAAATGGTTTTTCAGATCATAATATTCAGTTTCAGAAACTGAGGCGATCGGTCTGATCGGCGATCGGAGTTGTAATGAAGTCGCAGTGATGGATATCGTCATTTGGACCCGGGCCCGTTGGGTCGGTCCAAGTCCATTACTAGTCTTATTAAAAGAGACTTAGGGCTTCATTAATCATAACTAACATATCACAACCCTAGTCTACCTAGACCTACACGGCCGCCCCCCTTCCTCTCCTCCAAAGCCTCACGCCGCCGCCCGCCGCCCGCCGCCGCCGCACGTTGATCGGACTTGTTCCGATCACCATTTCGGGGAGTTTCCATCCGTGTTGATCTCGTCAGGCCTTCTAGTGCAGGCTGACGAAGGAACCTTGCTTCCGGTCGTGGACTTGATTAGACATAATCTACCGCCGCCTACCGTGAAGAGCCAGTCTCCCTGTGATTCTGGTTGGAGCCAGGCGCCTGTCGCCAGCGAGGTAACACCCCGAGAAACGCCCTATGAATGGTTTATAGTGCTGTTTGTATTGTATTGAACGTTTCCCGGTGCTTAATTTTAAACTTCCGCTGCGCCGCCGTGTGACGGGATCCGGATCCGCCACCGCTCACCAACAGTGGTATCAGAGCTATGGCTCGCATCCTTCAATAAAATTGTTGCCATAATTGTATCTAATCTCGATTTTCAGATTGAAACAAAAAAATATATATATTTTTCATGGCGTCGGCCGCCGCCATGGGCGGCGGCAACCACCTGCCGAGGCGCGCGCTTGATCGCGCGCACAGCCATGCGCGCTGGCCACGAATGGCGGCCGAGACATGGCCGCTGCCCCGCGCACTGGTTGTGCAACGAAGGGGCATCAGGCGCACTGCCATGCGCCGAGATTGGCGCAACCTGTTGCGCCACGACAAGGCGCGACGCCGGCCATCATGCCGCACGCGTTGCGGCAGCGCGCGGCCTTGTGCCGCGCGTGATGGTGGCTGCGGCCGCCGTCCAGCGACGATCTCCGGCAGATTATTGCGATGGCTTAATTTTACTTCTAGGTTTAGTTCGGGCCTGTCCCGGGCAGCCCATGAAGTTTTCACGACGATATTCGATATCGGGCCGATTTTGGTCAATTTTGAAATTTTTAAGATTTTGGGCCCAAAATTGTTTTTGGCCAATATGATGCAATTAAAAATTGCAAAATACGATTTTGATTGTAAAATATGATTTTATAATTAAATATGATTTTGTTGATTAAAATTTGATTTTATCGACAAAATGCGATTTTATTATAAAATGCGATTTTATGATTAAAATATGATTTTGCGATAAATAATTTGATTATTTACTTTATGCATATTAATTAGATTTATTGCATGATTGGGATGATCGAGAGCCTTGCCCCAATGTGTTAGGTGTATGCTTTAGGTTTTTATGATTTCGGTTGTAATATTGTTGATTATCATTTTATAAAAGTGGTCTGTTTGTGGCCCGTTCCCACCCCTTAAAATGTATCCCTTATGTGTCATGGAAATTTACTGTAAATTACTAGACTTAGTGGGAGGACTTTTGAAGATGGTGGGCCCGATGACGATCAAAGATATTGAAGACCGAAGATCTGTAAAACCGGAAGCAAATGTAATATGATTGCATTGCATATTGCATTTCACCTAGGATTGGACCCAGGTCCGTGATTGGCGACCACGGACCGCATAGCTCTCGCGATAGATCATCCCAATGTTTATATATGTGATATATAGTTAGTTGAATCCGCATGTTTTAAATATGATTTAAAAAATATTGCATGAGACCAAACTTTTCGAAAATAAAATCCCTCGTTTTAAATACGATTTAAAACTAATATCAAGATTAAAAGTTTATTCGATAAACTAAATGGAATTTAAATTTGTTTAAATTATCCCTACCTTCCATCAACAATGGGTGTACACCGATGCTACCCGTATACATGGCCCAGCTCATATTATTGAGGGGGTCATGTATGCCGGAAAGCTGTCCACGCCATTGACAATTGTTGTAAGTCGGTTGGAACTCCCTTTAACGTTGGCTCATATTATTGGGGACGTTAAGGGGACCGTCCTTCACGACTCAACATTGATGGGTCATCTTGACACGTGATAGTAAACGGCGTCATATTATTGGGCCCTTACTGGACGTGAGGTGAATACATGGAGGTTGCACCGGTTGCAATCGGAAACTACCTTTTGGGGGTCATGGATGGCTGATATTATTCGGGTCCATGATTTCTTGATTGGGCTCCGTGTACCCACTAAAGAAACTTGCTTTCTCGATTTCATTAGAGGGTGGTGAAATCGTTAAAATAGTGGGAGGATAATTCATAGAACTAAACCACTTTGTTTTATGTCTTAGCGTTTATTTTATATTGTTAGTGATGATTGTCTGTTTTCTTTTCAGTATAACTGCATTTATAATTTATTCGATCAAAAACCCACTCGCTGCTATACTGGATAGCAACAAGTTCACCGGTCTGAACTACCAAGACTGGCTTCGAAACCTCAACATTGTGTTGGCTTCGGAGAAATTTCTTTATACGATAGAGAAGAGCCCTCCGAAGGAAGCCCCTGCTGATATCAGCCCTGAGGAGCTGGCGATGCTTCAGCAATGGTGGGACGACGAGCTTAAGACTCGATGCTATGTGATGGCATCGATGTCTAACGAAATGAAACGGTGCTTTGAGAAGACAAAATATGCTGCTGACATACTTTTTCATCTCAAAGAACTATATGGGGAGAACTCTCGACATGAGAGGTTCACGGCTGTCAAGGAGCTTATGACGAGCCGCATGCGCGATGGGACTTCGGTCCGCAAGCATGGGGTTCGTATGATTGGGCTCGTTGAAAAGCTGTCGGCCCTTGATACCACACTTCCACACGAGCTGTCTGTGGATGTGCTTATCCTCTCACTGCCTGCTGCATTCGACCCCTTTGTGGTCAACTTCAACATGAACAAGCTGGCAGCCACCCTTGAAGAGGTGGTTAACATGCTTGTAGTGTTCGAAGGAACCATAAAGAAGGACAAGCCCGTCCTCCTTATGGGCTCTTCTTCCTCTGCGAAGAAGGGGCCCAGACGCAAGGGTAAGAAGCGTTCTGCCCCTGCGAAGGAGGAAAAGCCCACTAAGAATCCAAAGGCAAAGGCTTCCAAGCCGAACAAGTCTGAGGATGTTTGCCACCACTGCCAGAAGCCTGGGCATTGGAGGAGGAACTGCAAGGAGTACCTCGAGCAGTTGCGAACTGCAAAAGGTATGTTCTATATCGAAATAAATATGTCTCTTAATTCGACTTCTTGGGTACTTGATACCGGATGTGGATCTCATATCTGCAATGATTTGCAGGTGATGACAAGAAGCCGACGTCTTAGAGAGGGTGAGACCCACTTGAGGCTTGGCAATGGAGCAAGAGTTGCTGCTGTAGCTATAGGAGATGTTTATTTATTTCTGTCTTCTGATTTAAGTTGTTATTGAGAAACCGTTTGTTCGTTCCCGAATTAATAAAGAACATTATTTCTGTTTCTATGCTTGATAGTGATGGATATTCTTGTATGTTTGCTAATTCGATTTGCAATATTTACAAGAATGAATGTTTGGTTGGAATTGGGGAACACGAAAACGATTTGTACACCTTAAAATTAAAGGACGTTCCAACTCGCGATGTCGAAACACATACAACAACGATTAAATGGAAACACGATAGCTTAAACCCAGCACAACTTTGGCACGCTAGGCTAGGTCATGTTTCTCTAAGTAGGATGAACAGTTAGTTAGGAGTGACATGTTTGATCTGTCAGAAATTAACTCCCTACCGACTTGTGAGTCTTGTCTTAAGGGAAAGATGACTAAGCAACCCTTCAAGGGCAAGGGTGAGCGTGCTCAAGGCCTATTGGATTTGATCCATACTTATGTGTGCGGCCCATTTAGTATTGGTACTAAGTATGATCACACATACTTCATCACCTTTACCGATGATTACTCTAGGTATGGGTACTTGTACTTAATGAAACGCAAGTCTGAATTTTTTGAAAGGTTCAAAGAATTCAAGGCTGAAGTAGAAAATCAATTAGGCAAAAGTATTAAAGCACTTCGATCCGATCGAGGTGGTGAATACTTGAGTGCTGAATTTCAAGACTATCTGAAAGAGAATGGGATTCTCGCACAGTGGACCCCTCCGGCCACACCACAGCTCAATGGTGTAGCGGAGCGTCATAATCGAACCCTGTTAGACATGGTTCGATCTATGATGAGCTTCACTGAACTTCCTACCTCGTTTTGGGGCTATACGCTCGAAACGGCGGTAATGTAGTTGAGCAATGTCCACACCAAGGCAGTGGATAAGACTCCATATGAGATATGGATGGGCAAACCACCCAAGTACTCATACATGAGGATTTGGGGATGTCCTGCTTACGTGAAGCAGACAGTGGGAGATAAGCTGGATACGAGATCCGAGCGTCATAATCGAACCCTGTTAGACATGGTTCGATCTATGATGAGCTTCACTGAACTTCCTACCTCGTTTTGGGGCTATACGCTCGAAACGGCGGTAATGTAGTTGAGCAATGTCCACACCAAGGCAGTGGATAAGACTCCATATGAGATATGGATGGGCAAACCACCCAAGTACTCATACATGAGGATTTGGGGATGTCCTGCTTACGTGAAGCAGACAGTGGGAGATAAGCTGGATACGAGATCCATCTTATGTTACTTCGTTGGGTATCCAAAGAATTCTATTGGATACTACTTCTACTATCCGAACAAAACAAAAGTGTTTGCTTCTAGAAATGCCACCTTTATGGAAAGGGAGTTTCTACTTGATAGAAAGGGCAAGATAGTAGAACTCGAAGAGGTTCGAGAACCAACTGAAGTACCAAGTGAATCTCCTGCGCCTCCAGAGCCAGTACCAGAAATGGTCGCACCTAGAAGATCCGAAAGGGTCCCTAGAGCTCCTGAGAGATATGGTTTTCTCCTTGAAGATGATCAAGGTGATCAAGTTTTTGGATCTGATCCAAGAACTTTCAAGGAGCAATTTCCGATGCTGATTCTAATTTGTGGCTTGAAGCAATGCAGTCTGAGTTTGACTCAATGCATGCTAACCAAGTTTGGACTCTTGTTAATCCTCCCGAAGGAATTGTTCCTATTGGGTGCAAATGGGTATACAAGAGAAAACTTGGGCCTGATAGTAAGGTAATGACCTACAAGGCACGACTGGTCACGAAAGGTTACACTCAAAGGCAAGGTGTTGACTATGATGAAACCTTCTCACCAGTCGCAATGTTCAAGTCAATTAGAATCTTACTAGCCATAGCCGCATGGTACGACTATGAGATATGGCAAATGGATGTGAAAACTACGTTCCTTAATGGAAACATTAAGGAAGAGATCTACATGACGCAGCCTGAGGGTTTCACATCTGTTGGAAGCTAGCATAAGGTATGCAAGCTTCAGAGATCGATCTACGGTCTCAAACAAGCATCGAGGAGTTGCAACCTGAGATTCGATGAAACAATTAAGGAATTAGGTTTCATCAAGAATCCCGAGGAGCCATGTGTATATAAGAAGGTAGTTAAAAGCGCTGTGACATTTCTAGTACTTTATGTTGATGACATTCTACTCATTGGGAAATGATGTAGTAATACTGCAATCAACTAAAGTCTGGTTTTCTAGTAGATTTTCGATGAAGGACATGGGTGAATCATCCTATATTCTTGGAATACAGATCTATCGGGATAGATCTAAATGGATGCTCGGACTCACCCAAGCCACCTACATCGATACCATACTTAAGAGGTTCTCTATGGAAGAGTCCAAGAGAGGACACCTACCTATGTGCCACGGGGTCACTCTATCTAAGTCTATGTGTCCGAAGACTGATGAGGAGATAGAGAGCATGACACGTGTGCCATATGCCTCGGCAATACGTAGTATTATGTATGGCATGATCTCAACTAGACCGGATGTCGCATATGCTCTGAGTGTCACGAGCCGCTACCAGGCCAACCCCGGCCAATTACATTGAAAGGCTGTGAAGTATATTATTAAGTACTTACGAAGGACTAAGAATATGTTCATGGTCTATGGGGGTGGTGAACTGAAACTGGAAGGCTATACTGATTCTAGCTTCCAGTGTGACGTGGATGATTCGAAGTCAACCTCTGGATTTGTATTCATGCTCAATGGGGGTGCTGTCTCTTGGAAGAGTTCCAAGCAAGATACCATCGCGGATTCAACCACTGAGGCTGAGTAAATCGCAGCATCAGCTGCTGCTAAGGAGGCGGTTTGGATAAGGAATTTCGTCCAAGAGTTGGGCATCATTCCTAATGGAGTTGGTCCAGTCCCGGTGTACTGCGACAACACGGGTGCCGTTGCGCAAGCAAAGGAACCTAGGTCTCACCAAAGATCCAAACATATACTGAGGAAATACCACATAATCCGGGATATTGTGGCTAGAGGTGACATAGCAGTTGAGAGATTCGCCTCTGCGGACAACGTTGCTGATCCACTTACGAAGCCCTTCCCAGGACCGTTTGAAAAACATCGCGAAACAATGGGACTGCGTCTGATGAGTAGTTGGCTTTAGGGCAAGTGGGATATTGTTAGAGTAGATGCCCAACTAGCCAACTTGTGGCGTGTGGGTTTATAGACTCTTGTATATGACAGTCTTTATATATGATATTCGCATTTGTTTATGGCATTCTTTATCTTCATTATGTTTATATAATGTGAACACATCTAATAGTCACTGTGCATTCTGAATTAGTTCCTAGTCGATTGGGCCGTCAAAATGAGGATAAGGCCGCCCGAGCTTGAGACTAGCATCTACGATGCGAAGTACCATGTTTCATTGGTAGGGAACATCGTGATGTTCTGAGCATGCAGATGGATAGTGACCTGGTGATCTATCGAACTACCCTCGTTCGGACTTTCCAAATGGTTACCATTTGTCGAGTGGATAAGTCCGAGGTCTTGGTTGTACTGATTAGTCCTCACTACTCGAAACGTCATTGAGACTCTACATGATAGGCGTCTCACTTTGACCCGTTTTCCGACTCACTTGGGGTCATTAGGCGGCGGGATTGGGTGAGGTTCCGATGTATGTAGGAGTCGATGCTTCGTTGTCTAGGATTCACCGCTCGCTCTCATGCGTGGATATCCTATGCTATCTGAGAGGATAATAGTGTATAAATCTCTGGCCAGAGTACTAGATGTGTTTTAGGTAAATGGTTTTACCTAGTAACACTCGCGATGTCACTATTCGATCTCCAAGATGTATGCATAGCTATTGGATCTCTAGCGACACTCGATTTACCAATGGTCGTTGATCTGATCGGGATATATGTGTTGAAAGGACCGTACTGTACGCTAACCACGACCAACTGGTTCTTAAAGGCACTATCAGTGATACCTAGGGGATCATGGGGCGATGTTGCTAGGCGCTTTACTATTGTCCGTTGGGCAAGTCAGAAATTGTGATTTCGGAGCGACAATGGTTGTGGGCCCACGGCTAGCTGTATCCCTGAACCATTGAGGGTCACAAAAGTACTGGATTCATGATTCCTGCACGGAAACTGAGCTCAATGTGTTGAGCATAGGAAGAGGATTTTAGGGAGTGCGACTTCCTAAAAGTCAACAGGGGTCAAATTGCGATTTCCCACTGTTGAGGGGCAAAACTGTCATTTTGGACTAGGTAATCTGAAAAATTGTTTTTCGTATCATAATGTTCAATTTTGGAAACTGAGTCGATCGGTCCGATCTGATCGTCGATCGGAGTTTTTTCGTATCATAATGTTCAATTTTGGAAACTGAGTCGATCGGTCCGATCTGATCGTCGATCGGAGTTATGATGAAACCGTAGTGATTTAAATGAACCGAATGTTCATATATTGGACTGGGCCCGCCCCAGGTCCAATGGGCCGGTTCAAGCCCATGTACCATCTTTAATTACTTAAGTTGGTCTAGGGCTACAATCATTACAATTAACTCACAACCCTAGCCTCCACACTTCACAACCCTAGCCTCCACACTTCACACTCGGCCGCCCCTCCTCTCCCTCAACCTCACGCCGCCGGCCGCCCCGTGCCGCCTCCGTGTGCCGCCATCTACGTGATCAGACTTGTTTCGATCACCGCGACGAGGAGTTTTCATCCGTGCTGAAATCCTTCAGATCTTCTAGTGTAGATTGACGGAGGAATCACGTTTCCGGTCGTGGACCTGATTGGAGGATCTACCGCCGCCTACCGTGAAGAGCCAGAACTTCCCTGTGAATTCTGGTTGAAGCCAGGCGCCTAGACGCCGGCAAGGTAACGATTCTATGAATTCCCTATGAATGTTTATAGGATTGTTTTAAAGTATTGAACGCATCTCGGGGCATTTTTTAATTTCCGCTGCGCCCCCGGGAAGCGGGATCCGGATCCGCCATTGTGTGCCAACACACACTCTCGCAAAGTTTCCATACTGTCCGCAAACGTTACACTAACCTAGCACACCTACACATTACGCTGTAGGATGCCTTCCTCCACACTGGCCACAAAACTCGACCTTGGAACTACTGCTTCTAGAACTACCCGAGCCAGAAGAACTAGAACCTGACTTCTTCTTAAACTGACGACCACGAGGCCTAAACCTCTGGTGTCCAGACTGTTGGGCTACTTGTTTCTGGGGTGGCTGGGATGACTGCACAGACTAGGTAGGTTGCACCCCCGGAACCATGGGACGGTTACCTTTCACTAGTTACGGCCTAACACGAGACCTACGGTTCTGCAGTCCCTCCTCAATATCCATAGCCTTTTCCACCGCATCTGCATAACTCGTCGGTGAACCCGCCAACACCAAAGAATACAACTCTTCATTCAGCCCCTCCAAGAACTTGTTCCTCTTTGCCCTCTCATTGGCCAGAGACATGCGGAACATACGCAAGAAGAGAAGAAAATCTACGGGCATACTCTCCCACGTATATAGTCCCCTGCACCAGGTTATCAAACTAACGCTCCCTGGCGTTCACAACGGATTCCGGAACGTATTCATGACGGAAGGCAGTACAAAAGATGTTCCACGTAATCCCTACACCTGCCTCCTCTAGAGTCCTCGAAGTGCCTCTCCACCAACGCTCGGCACCTCTCATCAACTGAAATGTAGCCAAACTCAACCTACGCTCCTTATCATACCTGACACGGTCAAAAAACCCGGTAATGTGCTGTAACCAGGACTCCGCATCGGAACAAGACACTCGGCACCTCTCCTCAACTGAAACCTCGCCATCACCAGTTCCATGTCGTCAACACGGGTTGCCAGCTCATCTAACTCAATCCGACTATCACGTCTACGAAAAGGTCCACTATGCTACACCTCCTCGTTCTCACCCTTGAACTCTTCATGAAACAGCCCTCTACCTCTACCCCTACGTCTAGGCGGTATCTACGAAGGCACTAAGAGGGTAAGAACACACAGCAACAATTATATCACATAACAAACAAATCACATAGTCAAGCACATGCAACAAACAACACATTGCCTAGACTCAAGTGTTATCAAAGAAATTGAGCTTATCCCAGCTTAAGCTCTGAACCAAGAATGTCAGACCTCGTGCACAAACACAGAGTTTAACCACGCAAACAATAGCGGAAGCATTTAAAATAGTGGCTAAAATTTTCGCTTTTGGCCTGACTGATAAAAACATAATTTTAAATACTGCAATACTTAAAATATCCCAGTTGAATAAATTACGCAAGACTAAAAGTCACAGTACAACAGTACAGCATGCATCGAGCACCAATAAACAACACCACAACTGAATACAATAAAGCACAGGGCATTCCCCGGCTATCAGTACTGATACATATATACTATACTAACTGGGACATTCTAACCACCTCCTAGGGAACCTCCAGCTAGGTCAACTCCACGACCAGCTGAGTAACCATGATAACCTGAAAACACACACAGGCAAACAAACACCATCCCTAGAGGTACACGTGGTCAAACCCCAGTACGGAGAGCAACATAAAACAGCTAATGGAAAGAAACAAGTAATATGCAATTGCTATGCATGAGAACAAGGCTACAACCAAAAGAAGGGAGCCAAGGATCTCAATAGCTGCTCAAGAAACGAATCAGATCAACTGAATAACAGTGGTCACGGGGTGTGTGACTATATGGGAGCTACCCACTCGTCTCAACACACGGCACAAGATGCAGAACACAACTCAACTTGTTGTTGCCCAACTCATGAGATGTGAGAGCTACCCACTCCCCTCATAGTGGCTAACAGATCCCAGCAGGGAGATGAGGTATACGGGAGTTACCCGCTCGTCCTCAAAAGAAGTATCCTGGTACACACAAATCAAGATAACAAGGTGAGGCTAAACAAGATCTGAATGCAACATGAATAATGCGTGTATGCAATGACAGCTTGCAGATAACAATACAAAAGAAGCAAGAAATAACAGCACCGAAGCATACACAACAGCAAGAATAATCACCCAAGCTCAATCCAAGGCTGTAAAACAAGCTCACATCCATACCTCATTCCTGAGCTATAATTAACACAACGAAGTCCCGAGCAACATAGATCTAAAAACCTGCTAAGCAAACAACAACACTAACTCAGGGACGCAAAGCACAGAACTCACAACCTGGAGCTACAAGCTCAACCCGCTCCATCCTACCTACCCTATGGGTTCAATAGACAGCTTTAAACGAAGAACTAGGGTAGAAACTAACACTTACACAACGAGCTACCTGAATGGTAGGAGCAAATCCGACGCTTATGCTAACAGACTACAGAAGGGAGATGTCTTCACGAACCTTTCCAAGCTTGACGCAAGCTTCCACAAGCTGTACCAAATGAAGCGTCTTAGCAAGAGGAGTCCAACGCTACCACTCTTACTTCAATCGGAGATGCCTACCACCGACAATCGGAGAAAAAGAGCTACGGTGAACATTAGCTAGGTATCGCGACAGGATTCGCTATCGAGAAATATTCTAAGTGTCGAAGCTGAATACTGGGAATCGAAGACCAAGTCCTCTTAAATACAATCCAAATCTGCTCAAATCTGATGAACAGTACCCACCGATAACTTAAGTCTCAAAACTGATTTCCCACTCGGATCTGAATCTCATATCAGATACGACTCTACGTCAAAACAGATCCTGACTTACCCAAAAGACGTCACACAGAGTCCACTCTCGCATATTGACACATCACCCACCACTCAAAATCTGAAATTCCAAACGCGTCGCATCACAACACTCAGATCCTACTCATATCTGAAGACACGCGCAACTCACATCTAAGTCTCCCCCGCTAAGCCAAAACGTTGTCGTTCCCACTATTTAAAACGGCGTAGTTTCGCTACCCGCTACGAAAACACACTAGCGTACTCACATCTACTTAGCGATACCAGATTTTAATGTCGATTCTGATCAGCTCTCAAATCTGATCGCTGCAACAAAAATTCTCCAACTTCCCAGAATTGTTCTAAGTATCAAATCTAACCAAATACGCTCACGAAGCCTACCAACTCAAAGCTGGTTACCCAGATTTGTTCACGCTCAAATCTGAATCTCATGAAATCCGATTAATTAACTCAATTAATCTTTCTAAACTTTCAGGTCTCACAGGTCGGATGAGTTTTCGCGCCTGAAAGGTCCTACGTTATCCTTGATTGTGGTGGCCGGCTGAGTTGTCGCGCTTGAATACCACTGAAATGTGATGGTCGGCTGACTTGTCATACCTAAATGTCACAGATTGATGATTATCATCGGCTGATTGGTTGTGCGTGATGTTGAGGCTCCATTGATATTTCGATTGCCGACGGAGGTAGCTGTGCCTTGATTTCCCATGTTCTTTGGTACCTTCATGCATATCATGACTTGAAATATTGCATGTTTTATGAATTGCTGTTTTATGAGTGCTCTTCGTACTGAGGTTTGATGTAACGCCCAAAATCCATAGGACCATAATTTTAAACCACCCATTTATTCTAAAGGGCTGATTTGATATTTGAACATTCAGATTTAAGCTAGTTTTATTTATTTAAAGCCAAATCCTTTTCTTTCAGATTTGAAACGCGATACAGAAGGTTTCCGGACAGATTTCAGCCCAAGCACAATCCGAGTTGGTCCAGATCTGAATTTCTCCTTTTAAATAAAAATGTTTTGAAATGGAAAATTTTTTTATAAAATGCTTGTAGCAATTTCAAAATTTGAATAGTAATAGGTAGCTTTTAGCAAATATTTTTAAAGGACAAAGAGTTGGTATGACAACCATGCCTACTCAAGTATTTTTACCTGCTACCAATCATTCTCCCGTATATTATGATTTTTACGTAAGTTAGAAACTTATTTTTTTTTCCAAGAAAATCTTTAGGTCCCTCAAAATTTCTAAGGAGTTCGTCGCTTGTGCTTGAGGAGATCTTCCGCAGAAACTAACTGTTCTTCATGTCTTCCAGTTAACGGCAAGTAAAAGTTGATTCTTCTACACCATGATAGTATATATATTGTTTTCTTCAGTTTTGTGATTGCTCGCCTGTTTCACGTTCAAGTTTTAGCCTATGTTCTTGCTCTTGATTTAAAAAGAATGTTTCGGGTTCACAGAGTTGTTTTAGTTTTAAAACTCTCAAATCTATTTTTAAAATGATGGTTGTTGTTTTATTTAAAACACTGAGCTATACAGATTCGAGTTTAATGTATGATTATGAAATCCTTCGTTCTGGTGTATGGCGGCGTCTGGACTTGACTCCAAGTTAATCGGCGATGATAGTCTAATCGGGATAATCTTTGGATGTCGTTGGTGATGCTGTAATATGATTCCAGAAGCCAAATCTGTTTCCTGCTAGCAACACTGTTCATATAACCAAATCTGTTTCTCGCTAGCGATACTATTCCTATAATCAAGTCTGTTTCTTTCTAGCGATATAATTCCCGAAGTCAAATCTTTTTTCCCCGACCCAAATCGGTTTTTAACGCTAGCGATACTGAGTACATAGTCAAATCTGATTCTCACATATGTTCACGCTAGAGGCACTATTCCCATGGTCACATCTGTTTTCCACGACTGAGATCTGTTTCGTACCCGCGTACTATTTTTATTAAATCTGTTTCCACGTCAGTGATATGTCTCCTGTAGCTACATCTGTTGCTCAGTACAATTTTAAAGAGAAATGAGTTTTAAAAGAAGTGAACCTGAGCTATTTTATCCGAATTTGATCAAAGATTTGTTTAAAGGAAGTAATGATCAGTTTTAAAGGATTTATGGCATAGATAACAGACGGTCATATTGGAAGGGAGAGCTGGCTGTCGAAGGAATCAATTTCCCCTTCATATTTGGCGATGTATCGCCATATTGTTACTAAATTCACATGTAGCTTGATGAAGCGCCAAATGGACCTAGGGAGAGATTCTAAGCCATAAGTCAAAAAGGAAATAAAGATGATATCTGGGTTGTTATCCCAAATCTGGTTTTACGAAAAGAAATTATGTTTAACTGACTTCCTTTAAACTATGATTATTTTTAAGTTATGTATATGTCTTCCTGCACTAAGTGAACTTGTTAGACTCGGTTTTACTTGCTGAGCCCTAGGATAATTAGCTTTTATGGTGCAGGTGAGTCAGATCTGGGGCAGACGGGAGGCGGGAGCTGAACCTGCTGGGGCGTGTGTGTGTTTATCGAAGGCCAGCGTTTTCGTGTTGTTGTTGTTTTGATCTTTTGTCAAATCTGTATTAAGATCCATTAGAACAATAGAGAATTCATATAGAGTTCCAGTAGTTGTAATATCGTACTTTATAACATGAACCTCAAACCTGTTAGTCAAAACTGTTATTTCTATGTACTTTTGGCGCCAATTGTTTTG
Organism: Dorcoceras hygrometricum; assembly: GCA_001598015.1. Classification (NCBI taxonomy): domain Eukaryota; kingdom Viridiplantae; phylum Streptophyta; class Magnoliopsida; order Lamiales; family Gesneriaceae; genus Dorcoceras; species Dorcoceras hygrometricum. The sequence goes on along the minus strand of KV019610.1, from coordinate 34,430 downwards.
TATAGCGGCTTGTATGGAAACACAGCTTACAACATTTGGCATTCAGCCTTTCTTTTCCTTTTATTATTCAATTAATTCCACTCCGTTGATTCCCATGGGTATAGGCGTAACATTTGACCTCGTTATTTTTCCCTGTTTTTGGGCTGCTTTGGTCTGTGATTGGCCTTTGTAGGATCATCAGGTAATCCAGCTGGACCGAGTGGAGCGTTGGCTGGTAGATCCCCGTTCTGAGTCCCAGTTGTACGTATTATGTATTGAACCAGGGGATGCCCTGTGTGAATTATGTATTTGGGGATCTTGATTTATATCTTACATGTATTTGTTATTATTGATATGTTGGATTGGGAGTTAAAATCCTATTTTTACTACGAATGTATTTGAGATGATATTTTGGATCAGACCCAAAACGAAAATTTTTAGCCCTACTTTTAATGCTTCCGTGTAATTATGATTAATTGAGTAATTAATCTAAGATTTAGCGCACCTGACAACCGGGTTGTTACATGAGCTGTAATAATCAAAGTCTTCTATTGGAATCCTTCCTTCAATGGAAGAAGGGTAGACATATAAGATTGACCTCCGAACTTTCATAAACAAACAGGTGAGTCATTTACAGCTTTCATCTTACACATTAGCATCGAATATTTTTAACCAGCAGCTTCAATTTTTAGAGAGTATATTCAAATGTTTCCACTTGGTTTTTATATCAAATATGATATACTTCTAGGTGCTCAAAACATTTCAAAAACCATAGCTATTGCATCTCTCGCTATTTTTTATTTTTCTACGTTATCTCTGCTCCGTGATGATTCAGCTTAGGCACTATCTGCTGATTATCGATCGTATAAATTGGTATCAGAGCACGTAGTTCTCGAAAGAGCATTTTAAATTGAAATTTTTTAAAGGTTTTAGAAACGTTTCAGCTTAGATAGTTTATCCAAACTTGTTTTATCTACAGAAAAATCTCTTTGTTTTTAAAATTCATATCAGGCATTCTGTTTTTCACCAAAACTTCGTCACGGCAAAATGTTTTCTTTTCGAAAATTGAAAACCCCGTACTGTGTTAAGGGGGAGTTTTTTTTAATTCTCAAGGAGACATGATTTCGAATCCCTTTTTGATTCCACGAAAGGGGGAGAAATATTTGAAATTGTTATTCGTGCTTTTTCTATCCAGGTTTTGTGTTAATAAAAAAGTGGGAGATTGTTATCTACGTAACAGATCAGATCAGGATTTTGATGAACACAAAACCTGCTCCTATATTTTTGATGATCTACACGAGTGCGCAGGTCTAAGCTGGAAGCAGATCAGATAGGACAATAGCTTGTGACTTGAAGAAGTGCACTGTTGCAGATCCGATCAGACAAGAGCTGCGAGCTGAAAAAGTGCGCTGTATAAACAAAGAGCGTAGTTCAGTGAAAAATAAGATCACTTAGAAGAGTTAATCATCTTAGAGCGTATTAGCTCTGGGAAGTTCAGCTCAGGCAACCTGATCATAGTAGAATAGCTCAAACAGCTCAGAGCTGAAGAAATAAGAACGAAACAGCTTAGAGCAGAATAGAGCAAATAAGAACAAGAGCAGCTTAGAGAATAAGCATAGAAACGGCTCATAGCAAAAAGAAGAATAAGCGAAGAACATCTCTGAGGAACAACGTTGAAGATCAGGCCAGAGCTAGTCAACTGAAGAAAACTGTACGAGAAAAGAACAAGCGAAGAAAAATCTGCACTTTGTCCGAGGCCTTTGAACTTCGCCCAAGCTTAAAGAGCCGTTGAAAGCTACAAGAGGAAAGAGCCTTATGTCGCGGCTGAAGATCAGATTGACAGGAACAAATTATTGTATCTCTCCAACTGTCATAATTCAAAGGCAAGTTGAAGATTCAAATGAGACGAGACGCGTTCACACAGCAAGAGATATACACGAGATATGCAGAGATAACGAAAAAGCGAATAAATAAAAGAAAAGAGAGAAGAACACTATTATTGAGAGAGAGAACATAAACATAAGTGTTTGACTCCTTACAGTCTTGGTGTAGATGATGACAGCTCGGAGAGCACCTTCCCCGGTGTGTGAGATTTAATACTAGAGAGAGTGATCTTACATTGTAAATCACACACACACACTCACTCACATTTACGAGAGTTGAGCGAAACATATTAGCTTAGTGAAGTCTCGCACAAGACATTAAACTAGTGTTTGTAGTCTTTGAACAGAGATGTTAAACAAGTTCTGAGTGTTGCAGTTCACACAACTTGCAGGCTGGTGTGTAGCATGGTGTGCTAGGAGTTCTCTCAGTAGCGGCTGTTGAGATCGAGTTGTTACATGAGCTGTAATAATCAAAGTATTCTAATGGAATCCTTCCAGCAATGGAATAAGGGGAGACATTGAAGATTGAACTCCGAACTTCCATAAACAAACAGATGAGTCATTTACATCTTTCAGCTTACACGTTTTCATCAATATTTTTAACCAGCAGCTTTCAATTTTTAGAGAGTATATTCAGATGTTTTCCGCTTGGTTTTTATAACAAATATGATATACTTCTCGGTACTCAAAACATTTCAAGAACCAGAGCAATTGTAGCTCTTGCTATTTTTTATTTTTCTACGTTCAGATCGTGCGCATCTCTGCTCCTGTGCTGATTCAGCTTAGGCACGATCCGCTGACTATCTATCCTATCAATTGATATCAGAGCAGGTAGTTATTGAAAGAGAATTTTAAATTGAAAATTTTTAAAAGTTTTAAAAACGTTTTCAGCTCAGATAGTTTTATCCAAACTTGTTTTATCTGCAGAAAAATCTCTTTGCTTTTAAAATTCATATCATGAATTCTGTTTTTCTCCAAATTGTCGTCCCTAGAAAATGTTTTCTTTTTGTTCAAAGACATTTAGTTACTGCTAACCTGATTATTCTACCCATGCGTGAATTCGATGTGATTTTGGGAATAGACTGGTTATCTAAGTATGAGGTAGTAATCGATTTTAAGCTTAGGGATAGTAGTCGTAAAGCTGTCCAAGGGATCTCAGTTTTCATTTCAGCCAATAAGCTTAGACGAGTTCCTCGCATTATTTCAGCCTTGAAGGCCCAATGCTGCTTTAGGAAAGGGGGTGTGGGATATTTAGCTAGTTTGTCATCCATAGATAATACTAGTAAACTTGAGCTAGCGGATGGGAAGATACTAAATGAGTTCCCACAAGTATTTAGAGATGACATCAGTGGACTACCTCCAGACAGAGAGTTAGAATTTGCTATCGATTTAGTACCTAGAGCAGCTCTTGTTTCCAGACCACCCTATAGGATTGCTCCTACAGAGATGAAAGAGCTAAAATAAAAAATTCAAAATATGTTGGATAAGGGATTTATACGACCCAGTACATCAAAATTCAACATCTGTTGGATAAGGGATTTATACGACGCAGTACATCCCCTTGGGGAGCCTGTGAGACCTGATTCTGATGTAAGATCAATTGTTTGGATTAATAGGGTTTTAGAGATTTCTGGAAGTTTTCGTATTTTGAGTAGAGATCTGGTTGTGAGATTTGGTTTGTTGTGAGAGCTGGTCGGTGGTCAATCCAGTCGCAACGTTTAAGTGGTAACACGAGATTGTGATACGCCGTCGTTTTTATGAAATCTGGATTAGTTTCTGCTATGCCGTTTTGAATATTGCAACTGGTACCAGCTGAGATCGAACGTCAACGATGGTCAACTCTACTGTAGCTTGCGTCTGGTTATCTTGCGCGAGATCTAGCGTCTGGATGACGTAGGTTGTGCGTCGTTGTTTTTGTTAGCGTTAAGGAATCCAGTCGATGGGTTAGCGACCAGCTGTTGGGTCTGTGCGACGTCGTTTACGTAAGTTGGAACGCAGCGTTTTGATGCAACTTCTGGTACCAGCTTTTGAGTGTTAGACAATCCAGCTTTTGGTTTGTGGAGCACCCAATCGTTGGGTTGTCCAGCTTTTGGGTTTGAGGACCAGTCGCAAGTAGCGAGTGACGTGTCACTTTGCGACGTCGTTTTGTGTTGTGGAGATTTACTAGTTATGGGATTCAGCAGTTGTTGGTTGTTGCAACTGCTGGTTTTGTCGGTGGACATGTTTAACCAGATTTCAGCCGTTGCGAGTTATATTTATAGGAAGACTTGGTCTTCGATTTGAGATACCAGATCCCATACTTAGCGAAATATTCTCTCGATTGTCGACTTCTGTTCTTCGAACCCTAGTACTGTTCACCGTTGATTTTATCCGGTGATTCCCGTCGTTTTCGGCCATTGTTTGATGCGTACGAGGTAGCGTTGGACTCCTCTCGAGAATCTCTTCCATTCTATATTACTTTTGGTGGCTGTCGTTGGCTAGAGAGAAATCACGAAGTTGCTGTCTTCGGCCGTGTGTTGCGTCGTTGAGGTAGAACATAGAATTGTTGTTGAGATCTTAGTAATTAGCCTTTGTTTAAGCTTCCTGTTAGTGGTATTGTCGGATTTGATCGCTGGTGGAGTGAATTACTCCCAGCCGTGAGTTTCTATAGTTGACCGTAACCTTCTGTGTTGAGCCTGAGATCTGTTGTGTGTATTTAGCACGTTGAAAAAAAGATCTCTCGGGCCTGTTTTGTGGTAATTGTTGCACAGAAAGTATAAGGTACGGATCTGAGCTTGATGTAGCTGGGGATTGGCGTGAGATTTAATGCTAGATGGCTGTTGTGCATTGCCGTGGATGTTTTTGTGTGCATATGTGATTGCTTTTGATTTTAGTTGCTATGTCTATGCATACACGCATTTCCCATATTGCATTCATATTTCTGTTGCAGCCATTGCTTTGCATCTCGTTGTAATGCTGTTGTTTCTTACCAGGATGCGAGGGCGAGCGGCAATACCGCACTCTCATCTCCCTGCTGGGTTTTTGTTAGCACCATTAGCCAGGGGATGCCCTGTGCTTTCATGTTGTATCATGTTGTTGCTGTTGTTATGCTATACTGTTGGTTGTTTTTATAAACTGGGATATATTTTGAGTATCGCGGTATTTTAAATTATATTGTTTAAACCGTCAGGCCAAAAGCGAAAATTTTACCCGCTTTTTGATAGCTTCCGCTTGTGATTGTATGATTTTACTCTGTTAACAGCATGAGGCCTGACATTTTTGGTATCAGAGCTTAAACTGGGATAAGCTCAATTTCCTTGATCACACTTGAGTCTAGACACAGTGTCGCGTGTTGCATGTGCTTGACTATGTGATTACGTGCTGCATATTTGTGTTATATGCTATCTATGCTGTATCTGTTCTGTTTTTCTTGATCTTGTTGAGTGTTTTCGTAGATGCCGCCTAGACGTCGTGGTAGAGGTAGGGGCAGTTTGACGAATCAGCAGGACATAATGAGGATAGGCGTAGTGCTCGCAGTCGTACTCGTGTTAGCGACGAGGAGGAAGTTGAGGTTGCGGCACCTCCTGTGGAGAGGATGGATGTCGTGATAGCGCGGTTTCAGAGGATGAACCCTCCAGTCTTCAATGGTGACGAGTCCAGTGAGGATGCAGACTCGTGGCTCCGGAATATTATCGCTCTTTTCGATCGGGTATGATGATGATCTTCGGCTGAGTTTAGTGACCCTCTTTCTTAGGAAGGTAGTGGAGCGCTGGTGGCGAGGTTCTTCGAGTACCTTGTTGGAGACCGGCGTTGGGATCTCTTGGGACAGTTTTTGCGAGACCTTCCGGCAGGAGTATGTACCCGAGTCTTATGTGAACGCCCGGGAGCGGGAGTTCGACCATCTGGAGCAGGGCTCTATGTATGTGAGGGAGTATGCTCGTCAGTTTTCTTCATTGCTGGCGTACATTCCTCATGTTTCTGGCCAGGAGAGGGCCAAGCGGACTAGATTTTTTGAGGGCTTGAATGAAGAGTTGTATCAGATGGTGTTGACCAGTAAGCCCAAGAGTTATGCTGAGGCTGTGGATGCTGCTATTGACATTGAGGAGGGCTTGCGCAGTCGTCGTGCTCGTAGGTAGCAGGCAGTGCCGGGTGGTCGTCCTGCTATTCAGGGAGCGCAGTCTTCTCAGTCCTCCCAGTCAGCCTATCAGCAGCAGCAGCAGCAGCCACAGGTGGCACAGCAGTCTGGCCGTCAGAGGTTCCGTCCCTGCGGTCAGCAGTTCAAGAAGAAGTCGGGTTCTGGCTCTTCTAGTTCAGGCAGCTCGAGTAGCAGTGGTTCTCGGGCTGAGTTTTGTGGGTTTTGCGGTGGAAATCATCCTTCTACCTAGTGTGTTGGTGTGCAGGGCTCCTGCAACCTTTGTGGTTAGTACGGGCATTTTTCCAGAGTGTGTCCATCAGCTGGATCACAACAGACCGCGGCCCAGCCTCAGGGTCGTGGAGGTCAGTCTAGGGGTCGTTCCCCTCAGTTTCAGTAGCCTCGGTTGGGTGAGACTCAGTTCAAGCCTTTTCATCAGCCTGGACCTTCGTGTTTTGGGCAGTCGTCTCAGCCTTTCTTCACTGGACCCCAGCATGCTCAGGTTAACGCCATCACTAGGGACCAGGCCGAGGAGACGCCGAGTCCGGTGATCGCAGGTACTTGCCTTGTTTTCGATTTTCCTACGCGTGTGTTGTTTGACACCGGTGCATCGCATTCTTTTGTTTCTGATTCGTTTGTTGTTGAGCATGGTCTGTGTACCATTTCTTTGTGCGATGATGTTTCTGTTTCTACCCCTGGTGGTGTTAGCCTGTTCTCCCCGGAGATTTTGTTGGAATGCATGTTGCGTTAATCAGCAGATGGAAAAACGCGTACGCTTATCAGCAGATGAATTCTTCCAAGCGTTTTTCCAGTCGAAGCTTTTGACAACGATGGTGGATGTTAGTGCTGATTTCCAAAGTAATTTCAGGCGCAAGCTCTAAGTATTTGAAATACGATCCTCCCCGGAGATTTTGTTGGAATGCATGTTGCGTTTTGCCGAGCATGTGTTGGTGTCGAGCTTGATCCGTTTGATGTTGTGGGACTTCGATTGTAGTTGGGATGGACGTGTTGTCCAAGTATAGGACCTCCGTGGACTGTTTCCATGGGATTGTGCGCTTTAGGCCTATGTCTGGCGAGAAGTGGGACTTCTACGACCAGGATTCTCGATCGAAGATCCCGTTGGTCTCAGCGATGGAGATTTTCAGCTTGTTGTCCTTAGGGAATACTGGTTTCGTGATTTACGCTTTGGATGCGTCTTCTTATTCCCGTGTGCAGCTTAGTGACGTTCCCGTGGTGCGGCACTTTCCCGATGTGTTTGCGGAGGAGATTCCTGGTTTTCCACCGAGGCTGGAGATAGACTTCAGCATAGAGCTGGTGCCTGGCACAGCTCCAATTTCTCGTGCCCCGTATCGTTTGGCTCCTGCGGAGTTGAGAGAGCTCAAGGTGCAGTTAGATGATTTGTTGGAGAAAGGTTTTATCCAACCTAGTATGTCGTCGTGGGGAGCGCCCATTTTGTTTGTGAAGAAGAAGGACAGCTCGATGCGTATGTGCATTGATTTTCGCCAGCTGAAGAAAGCCACTATCAAGAACAAGTATCCGTTACCGAGAATCGATGATCTGTTTGATCAGTTGCAAGGTTCTGCGGTATATTCGAAGATTGGTCTGCAATTAGGGAACCATCAGCTGAGAGTGAGAGACCAAGATGTTGCAAAGACTGCGTTTCGTACAAGGTACGGACATTTCGAGTTTCTGGTGATGCCATTTGGTTTGACCAACGCGCCTGCAGTCTTCATGGATCTGATGAACCGAGTTTTTAGAGCCAGCTGAAGAAAGCCACTATCAAGAACAAGTATCCGTTACCGAGAATCGATGATCTGTTTGATCAGTTGCAAGGTTCTGCGGTATATTCGAAGATTGGTCTGCAATTAGGGAACCATCAGCTGAGAGTGAGAGACCAAGATGTTGCAAAGACTGCGTTTCGTACAAGGTACGGACATTTCGAGTTTCTGGTGATGCCATTTGGTTTGACCAACGCGCCTGCAGTCTTCATGGATCTGATGAACCGAGTTTTTAGAGAGTTCATAGATCAGTTTGTGATTGTTTTCATTGACGAAATCTTGGTGTACTCGAAGACTCCGAGGGAGCACAAGGAGCACTTGGAAATTGTCCTGCATAGGTTGAGAGAATAGCAGTTGTATGCTAAGTTTTTCAAGTGCGAGTTCTGGTTGGATCGCGTCGTATTCTTGGGACATGTGATTTCAGCCGAGGGGATTTCGGTGGATCCCAGTAAGGTTCATGCTGTTCTGAACTGGGATCGTCCCAAGAATGTTTCCGAGATTCGCAGCTTCTTGGGTCTGGCTGGCTATTACCGTTGTTTCATCGAAGGATTTTCTAGCATAGCCAAGCCGATGACTCAACTGAAGCAGAAGGATAAGAGGTTTGTTTGGACGGAGCAGTGTGAGAATGCGTTTCAACTGCTCAAGGAAAAGTTGACTACTGCGCCTGTGTTGGCACTGCCGTCCGGTTCAGGTGGTTTCATTGTTTGTTCTGACGCTTCGCTAAATGGATTGGGCTGTGTTTTGATGCAGAATGGTCGAGTCCTTGCGTATGCCTCGTGGAAGTTGAAACCGCACGAGACTCGTTATCCAGTCCATGATTTGGAGCTTGAAGCGGTGGTTTTTGCGCTGAAGATCTGGCGTCATTACCTGTATGGCGAGCAGTTTGTGGTGTATTCGGACCACAAGAGTTTGCAGTATTTGTTTTCGCAGCCTGACTTGAACATGAGACAACGTCGTTGGATGGAGCTGCTAAAGGACTTTGATTGTGAGATCAAGTACCAGCCTGGGAAGTTGAACGTAGTGGCCGATGCTTTGAGCAGAAAGGCTAGTGATATGCTTGCGTCGTTGTACATCTCTAAGGATCAGGAGCATCTTAACACTACGGGTTGGAGATTATATCCGGCTGAGGATTGTGCTGTGGTTTTTCGTTCCAAGTGGAGCCACAGATTTTTTCTAGTATTCGAGCAGCTCAGAGGAATGATCCGTCTATCCACGAGTAAAAGTTGAAGGTCAGTGCTGGCAAACTTGAGGATTATTCTATCTCTTTCGATGGTTGTTTGCGTTTCCATGGAATGTTGGTTGTGCCCAATTTGATTGATTTGAAGGGGGAGATCCTTCGGGAAGCGCACTGTAGGAGACACAGTGTTCATCCTGGTGCACGGAAGATGTACCATGCGTTGAAGCCGCACTTTTGGTGGGATGGCCTGAAGAGCGACGTTGCTGGTTTTGTCGCCTGTTGTTTGAACTGTCAGATGGTGAAGGCCGAGAGTATGAGACTCGGTGGTCTGTTGCAGAGTTTGGATGTGCCCCAATGGAATTGAGAGCACATAGCTATGGATTTTGTGACGCATCTGCCTCGTTCTAGCAGAGGATGCGATGCTATTTGGGTGATTATAGACCGACTGTCGAAGTCTGCACATTTTATTCCCTATGGGATGACCTTCTCGTTGAAGAAGATGGCGAAGCTGTACGTGGATTTTGTGGTTAGACTTCACGGTGTGCCTGTTTCGATTGTTTCCGACCGAGATCCGCGGTTTACTTCCAGGTTTTGTAAGAGTTTGCAAACAGCTTTGGGTACCATATTGGCGATGAGCACTGCATATCACTCCCAGACAGATGGCCAATCTGAGTAAACTATCCAGACGTTGGAGGATATGTTACTAGCTGTTGTGTTGGATTTCGGAGGTAGCTGCCAAGACGCGTTGTCTTTAGTGGAGTTTTCCTACAATAACAGCTATCAGGTGACGATTGGCATGGTGCCGTTTGAGGCTTTGTATGGCAGGAAGTGCATATCGCCGGTATGTTGGGAAGAAGTGGGGGAGAAGCAGCTATCTGCCCCTGACTTTGTGCAGCAAATGAAAGATCATGTTGATCTAATTCGACAGCGGATGAAAGCTGCCCAGAATCGCCAAGCCAGTTATGCGAATAAAAGGGGTCGACCTCTGGAGTTTCAGGTTGGTGATCAAGTTTTTCTCAAAGTTTCTCCGTTTCGTAGTGTTATGCGCTTTGGACACAAGGGAAAGTTAGCCCCTCGTTACGTCGGACCGTATGAGATTGTTGAGAGGATTGGACCTTTAGCGTATCGGCTGTTGTTGCCGCCAGAGTTGTCTTCTCTTCATGACGTCTTCCATGTTTCCATGTTGAGGAAGTATGAGCCAGATCCGTCTCATGAGCTTAGGACTGACGAGGTTGAGCTAGATCAGTCGTTGAGCTTTCAGGAATATCCCTGGCAGATCCTTTGCAGAAAAGAGAAACAGCTGAGAAATAAAACCATTCCGTTGGTAATGGTGCAATGGAGAAAACATGGAAGGGAAGAAGCTACTTGGGAGCTGGAAGAAAAGATGCAGCATGAGTGGCAGCATCTGTTTGAGTAGCTGTTGAGCTAAATTTCCAGTAGTTTGTAGCCTTTGGTTGTATTTTCTTCCCTAGTTGTTGTTAATTGGTTGCTCAGTTATCTTGAACTCTTGGCCTTGTGTTAGGCGTGTTCCTGTTTTGTATTTTCCTGCTGTGTTGTGTTCCAGAGTTATTGTTGTGATTTCGGGGACGAAATAATTTTTAGTGGGGGAGAAATGTGAGACCTGATTTTGATGTAAGATCAATTGTTTGGGTTAATCGGGTTTTAGAGATTTCTGGAAGTTTTTGTATTTTTGAGTAGAGATCTGGTTGTCAGATCTGGTTTGTTGTGAGAGCTGGTCGGTGGTGAATCCAATCGCAACGTTTAAGTGGTAGCGCGAGATTGTGATACGCCGTTTTTATGAAATCTGGATTAGTTGCTGCGATGCCGTTTTGAATATTGCGACTGGTACCAGCTGAGAGCTAACGTCAACGATGGTCAACTCTACTGTAGCTTGCGTCTAGTTTCCTGTAGCTTGCGTCAGGTTATCTTGCACGAGAGCTAGCATCTGGATGACGTAGGTTGTGCGTCGTCGTTTTGGTTAGCGTTAAGGAATCCAGTCAATGGGTTAGCGACCAGCTGTTGGGTCTGTGGTACGTCGTTTACGTAAGTTGGAACGCAGCGTTTTGATGCAACGTCTGGTACCAGCTTTTGAGTGTTAGACAATCCATATTTTGGTTTGTGGAGCACCCAGTCGTTGGGTTGTCCAGCTTTTGGGTTTGAGGACCAGTCGCAAGTAGCGAGTGACGTGTCACTTTGCGACGTCGTTTTGTGTTGTGGAGATTTACTAGTTATGGGATTCAGCAGTTGTTGGTTGTTGCAACTGCTGGTTTTGTCGGTGGACATGTTTAACCAGATTTCAGCCGTTGCGAGTTATATTTATAGGAAGACTTGGTCTTCGATTTGAGATACCAGATCCCATACTTAGCGAAATATTCTCTCGATTGTCGACGTCTGTTCTTCGAACCCTAGTACTGTTCATCGTTGATTTTATCCGGTGATTCCCGTCGTTTCCGGCCATTGTTTGATGCGTACGAGGTAGCTTTGGACTCCTCTCGAGAAAGCTCTTCCATTCTATACTACTTTTGGAGGCTATCGTTGGCTAGAGCGAAATCGCGAAGTTGCTGTCTTCGGCCGTGTGTTGCGTCGTTGAGGTAGAACTTCGAATTGTTGTTGAGATCTTAGTAATTAGCATTTGTTTAAGCTTCCTGTTAGTGGTATTGTTGGATTTTATCGCTGGTGGAGTGAATGACTCCCAGTCGTGAGTTTCTATAGTTGACCGTAACCTTCTGTGTTGAGCCTGAGATCTGTTGTGTGTATTTAGCAGGTTGCAATCCAGATCTCTCGGGCCTGTTTTGTGGTAATTGTTGCACAGAAAGTATAAGGTACGGATCTGAGCTTGATGTAGCTGGGGATTGGCGTGAGATTGAATGCTAGATGGCTGTTGTGCATTGCCATGGATGTTTCTGTGTGCATATGTGATTGCTGTTGATTTTAGTTGCTATGACTATGCATACACACATTTCCCATATTGCATTCATATTTCTGTTGCAGCCATTGCTTTGTATCTCGTTGTATTGTTGTTGTTTCTTACCAGGATGTGAGGGCGAGCGGCAATACCGCATTCTCATCTCCCTGCTGGGTTTTGTTAGCCACCATGCGTCGAGTGGTTAACTACCACAGTTCATGGGCGAGGCAACGGCAGGTTGAGTTGTTTGATGCATCTGGTATTTGGGTGTTACGTCAAGGCGAGTGGCTCATTACCACACTTTGAACACACCCCGTGGCCACTGATTCGTTGCTGATCTTCTGGATCTATGTTTGAGTTCCTCGGCTCCCTTGTTGGTTGTAGCCTTCAGCTGTTATCCGGTGTCTCATGCATAGCATCCGCATTTTATCTTATGCGTTTCCTTTAGCTGTTTCAGTTGCTCTCCGTACTGGGGTTTTACCCCGGTCCCTCTGGGGCTTGGTTATTTTCTCTGTTTGTGTTGTTTTCAGTGAATCCAGGTTTTACAGCTGGTCGTGGTTTTAACCCAGCTGGTGGTGCCCCAGGAGGTGGTTGAGTATCCCAGTAGCTTATAGCATATTTATATGTATCAGTACAATTAGCCAGGGGATGCCCTGTGCTTTGGTGTTGTATCATGTTGTTGCTATTGTTATGCTATACTGTTGGTTGTTTTTATAAAGTGGGATATATTTTGAGTATCTCGGTATTTTAAATTATATTGTTTAAACCGTCAGGCCAAAAGCGAAAATTTTACTCCCTTTTTGATAGCTTCCGCTTGTGATTGTATGATTTTACTCTGTTTAGAGCACGAGGCCTGACAGAGCCCCGGTTTTGTTCGTCAGAAGAAATATGAGAGCTTCAGATTGTGTATAGATGTAACGCCTAGGAAATTTCCTACCTAAATCGCATGCCGTACTATTTTATCATGAGTTATGCTATTTGATTTATTTAATTCCGACATCGAGTTCTTTATGAGATTCATGATTTAGATGATGCGAGGTTGGAAAGGAGTTGACGAGGACACCGAGGACTTTTATTTTTTTAAATTCATTATCGAAGTCATGCCCCATGCCTTGAAACTTTCTACTTTTAGAAGGTGAACATTGGAGAGGAATTCGTTTTTAAAATACTTTTAAATTTTTGCAAACCATGAGGGATTTAGAATTTCATTCTTTTAGATGATTAGCACGTCTGCAACTAAAATGACAAGTTTTACACACACTTGCATCACTACAAAAAAAAAATTGAATCTTCTTACCTTATTCCAACCTCATATTTTCGAAAATCATAGACTAGGAGGGGAGTTTATTTTCACCAAAATTTATAAGTGTGGAGGAGTAGCACTTTTATCAATTTCAATAACAACTTTGAGTATTCCTTAAAAACAGAACTCTTGCCATTAATCTACAAAATTTTTCCTAAATTACCCTCACTAATCTACCTAATTATTCCTAAATTACCCTCACTAATCTACCTAATTATTCCTAAATTACCCTCACTAATCTACCTAATTATTCCTAAATTACCCTCACTAATCTACCTAATTATTCCTAAATTACCCTCACTAATCTACCTAATTATTCCTAAATTACCCTCACTAATCTACCTAATTATTCCTAAATTACCCTCACTAATCTACCATCCTTATACAAAACACATGTTAACCCTAACCCTCCCCCAAAAAAATAAACGCCTCCCTCCCCCAATGAAATAATCTCACGCCTCCCTCCCCCAAAGATTAACTCACCCCTCCCTTTCCACATAGCCTCTCAATTTTTGTGGTGGCTTAAGGCTTCCCCTTTGCTTGGTGTGGTGTTCCTTGTCTTTCTCAAAGCCTACATCATCTCTTGGTTGTAAGTTTTTACAAACAAAGGCAAGTACAAAGCTTCCTTGAATGCACCTTTCAAGCCTATGTATATGTGTGTGATGACTTATGATATTGGTGATTGGATGAATCCACTTTTAATGCATATCTTACTGTTTAATTTAATTCATTCATGTATTTTGCAGCCTAGTTCAGATCTGGACCTTTGGTGAAGGAGAGTGTTAAGGCCGTTTGGTGGGTGTGAGTGAGGTTGTGTTGGGGTTGTCAAGGGCGGATTTTGAAGGGAGGAGAAGTCTAGTATGGCTTAGGTTTCGATTCAAAGGGGTTAGAAGAGGTCCTAAGGGTCGTCCATGAGCTGTGTGAGGGGTAGTTCGGGTGCTGGAGTCAAGGGAAGGGGCTGGTTCGAAGTTGTGTTTCTAAGCTCTCCCAGATTTGTTCCTGTGCGCGTCTAGTAGGGTTGCAAGGGTCACTATGGTGACCTCAGACATTTGTTTTGAATTCAATTTGTTCTAGAATCTAGCCCATCGCGTTAGGGTTATGTGGATCCAAGTTTGAGGTCATTTGGTTAAGAAATGAATTCTATATGATTTTTACGAATTTGTCGCGCAGAGTGGGTCCTTTCGGGGTATTTTCGGGAAAGTTGGGAAATTGAGTCCCTAGGGGCTGCCAAAATTCATGAATGACTTTACCATATGTTTTAAGGATATTATGAACCGTTTTTAAGCATTTTTAGAATTTATGAGATTTTTTAATATTTTATGAAAATTTAAGGCCTAGAAAATGATTTTTAGCATGTTCGACTATTCAAAGTGCATATGCTTACTTTTAAAGTATTTATGGGCAGAATGTTTTTGAGTTTATGGAATTAATTAATTATTGAGGATTTGAGAAAACTATTTGAGGCAAGAATGAGGAAAAATGATTTTTGAATGATGGGATTTCATTGTGATTTTTCTATGACGGATATGGGGTCGGGAGACGTTCCGCTTGCCATATCAAAATGACGGGTTTGGGCTTCAGATAAGTACTGAAGTGTCTTTCCAACTGACGGGTCTGGGCTCCAGATGAGTACTGGAGTGCCTTTTCAACCTAGTACTAGTGTTTATTAGCTTGATCAAGCGACTTGAGGTTGAGGAACCACAGTCGAGGAACGGAATTCACGAGGAAAAATGTTTTAGAAATAATTTTATTTACGCAAAGATTTTTATTTATTTTGAGCATGGAATTGTTTTAATGCATACCTTTTAAGTCAAGAAACTATTTTAAGTAGAAATACTTTAATGCATGTGCATCTATTATTTATTACTCGTTATCTCAGTTTTGTACTTGTTGAGTCTTTAGACTCACTATGCTTGGATGGTGCAGATGAGGCTGAGATCGAGATTGAGGGGCAGGATTCCTGAACGGATTGCAGTCGGACTTGACACCTACCCAGCAACCTCTTGTTTCCGCTTATCATTTTCAGTCTTTTTAGCATATGTCGACTTGTTTTGAGAAAATTATATTTTCTTATGCATTAGGATTATTTTTATGAATTAGCCAAATTTTAGCTATCATGCACGTTTATTTTATTATTTAAGGCTTTTATTAACCTTAGAGACCCTATGATGATGATTTAATATTATTGCTTCATTTAATAATATTTTTATTATCCATCATGTGTGTCAGGTCCCATGCTAATCATATAAGATTAACGCACAAACAAGCACCTAATCACGGAAGCGTAAAACAGGGCTTAAATTTTTTTTTTTCCAAATAATTTGGGCCTGAACTCAAATCCATTCAAAATATCAATAATCAACATACGAGTTAAATCAAACTCATACAAATACAGGTAACATCAAATATCGAATCAGATACAGACCGCCAATACATAAAAACACAGGGCATTCCCTGGTTCAATACATAATACAATATATAACTGGGACTCAAGGTAATGTGGATCGACCAGCCGACGCTCCACTCGATCCAACTTGGTTACCTGAATATCCTGCAAATGGATAATAAAGACCCAAAAGACACCAAAGCAGGAAAAGAAATACGAGGTCAAGCCTCAGTACGAAGAGCCATCTAAAAACAGTAAGTCATGCAACATGCTATAAATCAAGTTATGAAATGCATGAGGCTGCCAAGGAATCGATAATCATGACCAGTGTATCAACTGGGAAAATAAACTCAAGTCGAGCCTCTCTACCCACACAGTGTATTTCATAACACGAAATACAACCATGTCCACGCTCAAAGCTGTTAGAGCTGCTCAATTCGTACCTCTAATAGCTTAAATCTACCTCAACATATTTCTTAAGGCACGACACAACTCAACCTGCACAATTCTTCCCCTCGCTGGTCACGCCCAACGCAGCAGGCACTTCCTGGAAGCTGAAATCCAAAAGCTAAAGAGAACTGAAGAAGTCTCTGGTTTCACTTGACGAAGATAATCGAACAACACTGCTACTTCGCGATCCTCTCCAAGGTCGAACTACAGCCTCAAATGGGTAGCAATAGAAAGAGCAACTCAAGGAGAATCCAACGCCACCAATCTCGTTCAAAACAACGGTTGGAATCGATAAAAATCTAGGGAAGAAATGTTCGGGTGAACAGTAGCTATCAAGGATTTCGAAGATGAAGATAAGAAATGTCGGGCTCTAAATAATTCTAAGTGTCACTCAACACATATCTATAAATCTCCATACAACAGCTGTTGTTCCCCTAAACAGACGTCGGGTAATACTACAATAGAAATCTTACAACTGAATCCAACGTATCCCTTCAATCGAATCAGTTGATACAATCAGATGTTGCACTTCTTAGCGAAACATCAAAACGACACCTTACCAACTAATCAAAACGACGTCGTTTCAGGGTTACCGCTAACAAAGGTAAAACGACGTCGCCTCACTACCAGCAGCTAGTCACTGAAACCAACAGCTGATCACTCGCAAACGCAAGGACTGATTCGCGCTAGAACATCATCAGTCAACTCAGCTGTTTACCAACACTTTACAGCTGTTCGCACACGCGTTAACGCTAACTGCTGCTTCCCGCTACACACTCACTGCTGAGTTGACTAGCGTTGACATCTGATTACGCCACTGCTGAAATACCAACAGCTGAATGCGCATGCAACTCACTGCTGACTTCCTCACGTAATAGCTCACAACTGATCACGCTACTACAGAAATACCAACAGCTGAATTGCCCGCAAGCCTTCGCATAAAAACGCTGCTGGCTTTACTTCTCCCAGCGATAAACCTTACTGCTGAAACACTACTGGGATCATTTCCCGCTAGTAAAATACAACTGCTGAACTCCAATTCCAGAAGTCTGAACTTCACAAGCCAAACTTCACTACAATTCCTCAAAATCTGAAATTCAAAATCCCTAAAATCTCGTGACTAACCCTAAGCAAAACTGATTAATCACTATTCGAATTTCTCAATCCTCACACAAGCCAAACTTCACTACAATTCCTCAAAATCTGAAATTCAAAATCCCTAAAATCTCGTGACTAACCCTAAGCAAAACTGATTAATCACTATTCGAATTTCTCAATCCTCACATTCTCCCCAACTTAAGAGATTTCGTCCTCGAAATGAAAGGCACAACAGGGAAGAAATCAATCAAAACATTCAAACCGAAACACAAACACCTAAGCAGACTCAAATCAAAGCTTAGAATTTACCTGGAATTCGCACTATCATTGCTCAAATAGATGAGGCCAGTCTTTTCTCATCTTTTCTTCTACTTCCCAGGTTGCTTCTTCTCGGCCATGATTGCTCCATTGGACCATCACCAACGGAATTATCTTTTTCCTCAACCATTTATCCTTCCTATCCAGAATATGCACTGTATATTCAACATAACTCAAGGCAGAATCCATCTCAACTTCTTCGGTTCTCAAAACATGGGAAGGGTCTGGCTCATATTTTCTCAACATTGACAGATGAAAAACATCATGTATCGCGGCTAACTCATCAGGCAGCCTCAATCTATAAGCCAACTATCCAATCCATTCAAAAATCTCAAAAGGACCAGAATCTAGGAGCTAATTAACCCTTAAATCTGAACCTCATCACGCTCTTGAAAGGAGAAATCTTAAGAAACACACGATCGCCAATCTCAAACTCCAACTGTCGACGTCTTCAGTTCGCATAGCTGGTAAATCTATCTTGTGCAGCCTTCATCCTACCCCAAATCAAATCAATCTGATCTTTCATATGCTGCACAAACTCAGGAGTATAAAGCTGTTTCTCACCAACCTCATCCCAACAGATTGGAGATTTGCACTTGCGATCATACAAAGCTTCAAATGGAGCCATCCCGATAGACACTTGGTAGTTGTTGTTATACGAAAACTCGACTAAAGACAAGGAATCCTGCCAGCCACCATTGAAATCCATCACCACTGCACGCAGCATATCTTCTAAAGTATGAATGGTCCGCTCAGACTGACCATCTGTCTGTGGGTGATAGGCTGTAATCATAGCCAATCTCGACCCCATCGATTCCTGCAAACTCTTCCAAAATCGAGAGGTGAATCTCGGATCCCTATCAGACCTATCGAAACAGGCACTCCATGCAATGTAACTACATGGTCGATGTACAACTTCGTCATTTTCTTCATCGAACACCTCACATCATAGGGAATGAAATGAGCTGACTTTGAAAGTTTATCAATCACCACCCAAATCGCATCACATCCCCTATTCGATCGAGGTAAATGAGTCACAAAATCCATGGCGATGTGCTCCCAATTCCATTGAGGCACTTCTAAACTCTGCAGCAAACCACCAGGTCTCATCCTCTCAGCCTTGACCTGCTGGCAATTCAAAAACTTAGCAACAAAACCAGAAATGTCTCTCTTCATTCCTGCCCACCAGTAGTGAGACTTCAAGGCGTGGTACATCATCCTCTCACCCGGATGCACATTGTACCGACTACAATGCGCTTCATTCATGATAGTTTCTTTCATGTCGATTAGGTTCGGGACCACCAATCTCCCTCGAAATCTCAGACACCCATTAGAAGCAACAGAAAAATAATCAGATTGACCACTTCTGGCTTTAATCCTCAACTCATGGATATAGGGATCAGTCCTCTGCGCTTCCCTAGTGTCACTCATAATTTGCGGTTCAACCCAAATCGAAGAAACCATTTACGGGATCAGTCCTCTGCGCTTCCCTAGTGTCACTCATAATTTGCGGTTCAACCCAAATCGAAGAAACCATGAAGTACTGATCACTCGTCTGAAATCTCCAACCAGAAGTACTCAACTGCTCGTAGACTCTCGAGACACTCAAAGAAGCTAACATATCAGGATGGACTTTCCTACTCAAAGCATTGGCTAATAAGTTCATTCGCCCAGGCTGATACTGAATCTCGCAGTTGAAATCCTTGAGCAACTCCATCCAATGACGCTGCCTCATATTCAAATCTGACTGCATGAAGATATACTTCAAGCTCTTGTGGTCGGTGTACATCACAAATTCTTCACCATACAGATAGTGCCGCCAAATATTCAAGGCAAACACTATCGCAGGCAATTCCAAATCATGGACGGTGTCAGGCCCCGTGCTAATTACCAACAATTAACACATAATAAGCGCAAAATCACGGAAGCTTAAAATCAGGGCTTAAAAATTTTTCGAAATACAAAGGCCTGAACTTCAAATCATTCATTCAGAATATTCGATATTCAAAATAGAAGTTTACTCAACTCGATACAGCAAGTAACCACATAAATCAAATCAAAATACAGATCCCCCAAATACAATAAAACACGGGGCATCCCCCGGTTCAATACATATCATAAATAAACTGGGACTCAGGGATGCGGGGATCGACCAACTGAACTTCCACTCGGTCCAGCTTGGTTACCTGAAACTCCTGCAAATGGGTAACACAGACCCAAACAACAAAAGCAGGAAAAGAAATACGAGGTCAAGCCTCAGTACGAAGAGCTATCAAAGCAGTAAAACATGCAACATGCTACAATTCAATGCTATGAATGCATGAGGCTGACAAGAATACGGATAGCTAGACCAGTCTATCAACTGGCGACTCAATCAAGCCTCTATACCACACACAGCCAATCAGCCGGTGGAAATCATCGGTCCGTGATCATCGGGGCCCGTCAGCCCATCACAGCTCGGTGGAGACACTCGAATCCGGTAGTCACCACTCCGAAGATAGCGTTGGACTTTTCGGGCACGACTAAACAGTCGACCAGTCGCAACGTGGCACCCAATCAGGTAATCAAATCAATCTGTCAATTCAGGCTCAATATGTATGCGTGTATGCCAATCAATATCAATGCATAATGCATACAATGCTTATTACATGAAAACAGTAAGCACAACTCAAGCAATTCAGCCACTGATTCACGTAAACACCTATCATAATTCCACCGATTTCACAACACCGAATTATAGTCATATTCATGCTCAAAACTGCTAAGGGCTGCTCAATCGTACCTCAAATTCTCAAATTCTACCTCACAAATTCAAACAGGGCACGCCAGCGCTCACGACCAGAAACCAGCAGCTTTCGCGATCTTCTCCCAGGTCGTCCCGCAGCTTCAAATAGGTAGCAATCGAAAAAGAAGTTCACAAGGAACCCAGCGCCACCGAAAACACTCAAATCTTCGACGGAGAACGACGGAAAATATAGGGAAGAAAGCCTCGGGTGAACAGTAGCTCGACGAGGATTTGAAAAAAGATAAGAAATATCTGGCTCTCGATTATTCTAAGTGTCGATCAACACCTCTATATATACACATCTCAAATCTCTCGACTGCCGTTCACCAATCCAGTCGTCTTGAACAGTAGAAAACTTACGACTGGCACTCATGGTTCCCACAACAACCAGAC
>KV019609.1:83937-99937 GCA_001598015.1 Dorcoceras hygrometricum | reverse complement strand
TCCAAGTCCAACACTTAAGTCTATTTAATTAGACTTAAGACTATACTTGTAACAATACATTTGCAAACCCTAAACCCTAAAGCAAAACGTCGCCTCCCTCCTCTCAAAAGCCGCCGCCGCCGTCTTCGCCGGGAAAAATTGTTTCCGGCCAACTCGACGAGGAGAATCCGTTCGTGCTGATCTCGTCAGGGCTTCTAGTGCAGCCTGACGAAGGAGTCTCGGATCTGGTCGTGGACCGGATTGGCGTAAACTACCGCAATCTACCGAGAAGAGCCGGATTATTGTAATACCGGTTGGAGCCAGGCACAAGTGCCAGCGAGGTAACATGCTAAAACGCCCTATGTATGACGATTATTGAATTGTCTGATTTTTCGTATTGATCGCCTCCAGGCACCTGTTTCTTGTTCTTCCGCTGCCTAGCCGGGGGGCGGATCCGGATCCCCCAACAGATTATCTACCGCAATCTACCGAGAAGAGGCGGGTTCTTGTAATTCCGGTTGGAGCCAGGCACAAGTGCCAGCAAGGTATTCGTTTTGAACGCCCTATGTATGTTGAATTATGAATTCTATTCTTCGTATTGATCGTCTCCCGGCCTTTATTCTTTGTTCTTCCGCTGCCTCGCCGGGGGCCGGATCCGGATCCCCAACAAATAGAGCTTCTGAGCCATAAGTTTAACGAAAACGAAAACGCTGGAATTTGAATTTACTTCCAGAACAATAGATGCAATGAACGATGCCTTATGTTATATCATCTGCATATTGTGCTTGTTACTTTCAGTTTGCTTGCTGAGCCCCTAGGCTCACTAGCTTTCTTGGTGCAGGTGAGTCGACGCCGGAGCAGGTGGGAGGTGGAGTTTGAATCAGCAGCGACGTGCTAGTGTTTATCGAAGGCCTGCGTTTCCGTGATGTTCATTTTGTATTTTGCTACTTTTGTTGTCTTTGATCTTAGTCAAAACTGTATTGAGATCTGTTACAACAAAGATGAATTCAAATAGAGTTCAGTAGTTGTAATATCGCGATTTCGCATTTTGCACTTTAAATTTGTAATGAAGGCTGGTTTATTTTATGGCGCCAATAGTTGTATTTCGATTTTTTTTTTATGAGCAAGGCAATACAGCTTGTTCTATTTGCTTTTCAGCCCTTCTATTTTCCCTTTTATTCCCTTTCTTTGATCTCGTGACTCCCATGGGGATTGGGGCGTCACAGGTACAGTGTGCTGAGACGAGTGATAGCTACCACTCTCTCACATGCTTCGTGGCCGCTTTCTCCTTGTGATATGTTGACAACTGCTGAGCTAGTCCTTGAGCTCCTTTGGCTTCCTGATTCTTTTGTAGCCCTTGAATCCTGCTGTCTCATGCCACGTGCATTTATATCTGTTGCTATCTTTGTGTATTGCTATCCGTACTAGGGTTTGACCCTTGTCCCTCTAGGGCTGGTTGTTTTGGTTGTCTGTGTGTTGTTCAGGTTTCCAAGGTTTCTCAGCTGGTCGTGGAGATGATTCAGCCGGCGGTGCCCCGAGAGGTGGATAGAGTGTCCCAGTTATCTATATGTTATAATTATGTATTAGAGTCATCACTGGGGAATGTCCCGTAGTGATGTTCTATTGCTGATTTGAAATTGCATTGTTTTGGTATGCTCTTTGCTTGTATTAGTTATCTGCACTTGTTGCTGTTCAGCTTTTGGGTTGTTGTAAAATCAATATTTTGAGTATAAATGTATTTTTAAATTATGTTTTCTAAGTCAGGCCAAAGCGAAAAATTTTAGCCACTTTTAAATGCTTTCGCAGTTGTTAATTGCGTGGTTTATCTCTGTTATGTGCACCGGGCCTGACAGATACAGATCATCTCAGAGCAAGTCGAACAGCTCCGGACGTAGGGGTTCATCATAGAGCAAGTAGATCAGTTCAGAGAGTCGCAATTCAGGTCAGATGAAGACTATCAATTTAGAGCGTCGTATTTCAGTTCAGGCCAAGAAGATCAGCTTACAGTGTCATAGTTCGGTTCAGAGCAAGCAGAACAGATTAGAGTGGCATGGAACATATAATATTGGAGCTTCGAAATCAGAACAGTGCTTTAGAGAAGGAATCAAATTAGAGAAGATCTATATCGGAGCTTCACATAGAGAACAGCTCACAGTATATTATGGGAATGTACAGCTTAGAGCGAATATAGCACAGAAACAGCTTAGAGAGAAGATAGCGTAGAACCAACTTAGAGCAGCACTCAGAGTTTAGACGAGAACAGCTTAGAGCGAAGACAACACGGATAACAGCGTAGAGAGGACAACGCAGGGAATAGCTCAGAGCTCAAGAACATCTTACAGTTTAGAGCATATAAAGATTTCAGATCCAGAGCTTGAAGAGCTAAGTCTCAGGTCAGCATTGATATCATCAGTTTACAGAACAGCTCAGAGGGACGCTTTCCATATCAACTCTATACTGTATATCAGATCAGACCTGGAAAAGGTTCAGTTCAGCAGAGAACAACTCAAACAGTTTTAGATCAGATCGCAAGAGCATATTACATTTTTTCACGCAACAGCTCAGAGCTGACAAGCTCTCAGATCATGTCTGCAGAAAACAGCTTAGAGCATACAGTCATCAGTTTTTACACGTAAATCTATCAGATCAGATCAATCAAGCACTTAATAACGGGATAAATTAATGGATGCTATTTCTGGACCTAACGGTATCATTCCTATGATTCTGGTATTCTTCAATGATGAAAGAAGATCAACTAGCTAGTAAAGCAAATCATTTGAAGATTGATAGAGCTGGAGATATCTATATAAAGAGTGATGAACAGAAGCTACGCACGCAATATTGAATCGAAACAACTTTTGAACGCACAAATTTTGACATACACAATTCTGCAAACGCTTACAAACAACCATACACAACATACTGTTACGCTGCTTTACATCGCACAAAAGCTCACTGTTCATCATCATCTTCGTTACAACCTGCTCCCAGCTTTAGATTTATATTCATTTGAGTTGTAACCACTCTGTAGTACTGTGTCTTGATTGTAAATCATAAACAGATTTTATAGAGAGTGTGAAAGTTTAAACAGCTTACAGCCAACATTGTATTTGCAGAACAGATTGTGCATCTGTTTCTATCGTAGAAGTGCTAGGAGTTCTTACAGCTTTCGGACTGTCGGGTCGAGTTAGAGCAGGAGCTGGTGTAATCAAATCTTCTAGTAGAATCTTTCCTGTTCAAGGAAGAATGAGAGACGTAGGATTTTAAGCTCCGAACTTCCATAAACAAACTCTTGTCCCTTTTACTTTACTGCATTATCTTTACAACTTTCAATATTATCTTTCTGTTCACTGTTCAATCGAGTTCATTCAGCATATAATCTTTGTTGCTCGAGAGAACAATGCACACTGAGATCCTCCAAAGCTGGTAACACAGCTTAGAGGTTAGCCGAAGATTAAAAAAATATTTTTAAGAGTGTTTTGCGAAAAATAGTGAAGGAGTTCATTCAACCCCCCTTTCTGAACTCTTGAGCTGTATTTTAACTCCATTTTCGATCCAACAAAAATTGAAAATTTATTTCTTAATGAAATTTGGACCTTATAAAAACGTGTCTATGAGTTAACAAAGAACTAGTAAAATAAAAATGTGTTGACAGAAGAATATAGGCTATGTGAGGCAACTAAAACCTTTTTACAAAATACAAATTATACTGGTTTGTTTTTACTGAATTTGATACATATTATGAAGGATATTAACTTCTTGTTACAAGTGAGTGTCTTACATGATACTTCAAGTGACTAAATCGAATTCAAAAAATTAGGTTCACAGAATAATAGCTCATAGTTTTTTTTATTATTAATAATAAATTTTTATATATATATATATTTGTGTGTGCATATATATGTGCGTGTATTTATTTTGAGATATATAAGCATTTGATCGAGGGGCTCTACTTATAGAGCCCCTTAAATGAAAAACAACGTGCATTGAGTTGTACTGCTTCTACCAACCATATACCTGTTTCATAATTTATTTGAATCATCCCGACAAAGCATTAAATAGGACAACGGGAAGAGGGTCCATTAAAAGAATTTAACTTCGAACTTAGCATATGATCATTGAGACACATGAGAAAAGTCATAGCGTAACCCATCTGAGATCAATCTTCTTGACTACATCACAACGACACTAACCGCAAGTACAAACAGGTCAAAATTATTCAACTCCTCCCACAGTGCCTTAAGATTGGAAAAATAAACCCTGATCGAATCGTACTCTTTTCACAAAGTGATCAAATTACATAAGATTCGAGAACCATTACTTTGCTGAAATCGTTCTTTAATATCCAACCAAATATCGGCAGCATAATAGAAATATTTTTATCCAGATACCGAAATATTATCTACTTGACTATCACAAATAGATTTTGATATCACTTAAAATCTATTTCAAAAACTTAGCTCGGGAAACCAAACTTCCACAAGCTCGGGCGCGCATCTTGCTGGTTAACAAAATAACCTCGGGAGTCTTTATTTGGATCAACCATGCCACCCGACCTAAGAGTATAACACGCAAAATTGTGGCCCTACATTAACAACTTGATAAGACCACTTGGCCCTCTTGCCCGACCAAGGTACCAACAATCATTAAGAAAAGCTATCCCTACCTACAGGCGGTAGATGAAGGAACATATCAGGCCCACACGGATTCATAAACGCTTGGACAGGTACGTTTACCTACATTTCTTTACCTATAAGTGCCCTCGTATTTCCTCATGTTGAGGGGGGGATAAACTCATTTCATATTTCTTTTATATTCTCTCAAATAACCCGAGCTGATTTAAGCATCGGAGGGCCTTCGTCGGGACAACCCCGACGCCCATTGACTTATTTCTTCGTTGACAGGATACTGCAGGTGGAGCACTCCCCGACCTATTTAAACAAAAAAGTGCGTAAACCGAGCTGACAAGATAATATTAGAGAGATTCGCGACCTGATAAGTCTTGCGTGGTAATTGTTTATTGGCTGAGCAAAATTTGGTTATATCAATTGGCGCCGTCTGTGGGAAACGTGAGGAAAAGAAGACAAGATGCCACCAAGGAAGACTAGGGGTCGGAGTAACAGAGAGGCCGATGGCACGGAGAGCTTGTCTCAAAGTTCAGAAAATTCCAGTCTCACTGCTGCTCAAATAGCCGAACTAGTAGCAACTACGGTGGAGCAAATACTGGCGGAAAGATCTAATTCAAACCCGCCACCTGATCAACAAGCTGAAGAGATCAAGAAAATGCTGGAGGAACTAGAGAATCTGATGAAGGAAAGAAGCTCGGCACCTCCTCCCCCACCAGATGGGGAGGTGCCATTCTCTGCTGATGTGCTGGATGCCGAGCTTCCCCAGCACTTCAAATATCCGAACGTAGGGGAGTATGATGGGATGGGAGATCCCGAGGAGCACTTGTCCCGATTTAAGAACGCTGCACTTCTCCACCGATATTCTGATCCTATCAAGTGCAGAATTTTTCTTATCACTTTGGTCCGAGCTGCCCAGCAGTGGTTTAACCTCCTGCCGACCGGGAGTATAAAATGTTTTCAGGATTTTAGCCAGGCGTTTCTGCATCAGTTCGCCAGCATCAAGAAACAGCCTCTGACCACGCTGAATCTATTACCTTGAAGCAGAAGGAGCAGGAGACGCTTCGGGAATATCTCCGACGGTTTAACAGGACTATCATAGAAGTACCATCTGCTACGCCCGACCTCCTGATAGGGGCGTTCACCCAGGGATTGCGAGGGGGTGATTTCTTCAAGTCACTAGTCAAAAAGCCTCCGAAGACGTTTGATGAGCTTTTGACTAAAGCGGAAAAGTATGTTAACGTGGAGGAGATACAATCTTCGAGGAAGAATGAGCAGAAGATACCACCTCGGTTTAGTCGGGAGGTTCAGGTTGAAAGACCCCAGCCGAGATCGCTTCGGCAGGAACCCCCTCTGTTGTTAGGAGAATTCGCCGCTCGAACTCCTTTTAAAATGAGTAAAGCTCGGGCGCTAGAGATCTGCGATGAAAGGAGGTTAGTGCAGCGACCTCGGGGTAGCGATGGGGCCCCGAGAAACCCTAAGTCAGATAAGTTCTGTGATTTTCACAAGGACTATGGTCACACTACTGCAGAGTGTCGACTATGGGACCAAGAGCTCAAGCGAATTATCTAGAACAATCCCGACGTGCGAGCAGCGCTGCTGGAGAACAAACCGCGTCGATGGGAGAAGAGGCCTCGTAAGGAGTATAGTGGGCAATACTACAATAGGGCTCCCGACCAGGAGAGAACATCTCGGGGACTAGACCAACAACCTTCTCGAGGAGAACGGAGAACACCTCAACCTCGGGGTGTGATTCAGATGATCTCTGGGGGACCTACTGATGGGGACTCCAATAGAGCCAGGAAGGCGCGATGTCGCCGGATGGAAATTATGGAGGTTGAGATAAGAAGGTCGGGGCCTACTATCTCTTTTGGCTCTGAAGATTTTCCCACCGATGCGGAGATGCATAATGATGCCCTGGTCATCCGAGCAATGATAGCCAATTATGAAGTTGCCCGCATCTTTGTGGATTCAGGGAGTTCTGTTAATGTAATTTTCAAAAGGGCTGTAGATCAAATGGATCTTGGGGAATACCGCATAGAATCTGTGAATACGCCTCTGTACGGATTCACAGGTCATTCTTTGCAGCCAGTGGGGGTTGTTCAGTTGCCTCTCTCACTTGGGGCAGGCGAGTATAGGAAAACCAAGATCGTCGAGTTTACTGTTGTAGAAGCACCTTCATCTTACAATGTCATATTGGGGAGGCCAGCTATGGCCGCTTTCAGGCGACATTTTGGACCAGAAAAAGATGCGGTGATTAGAGCTCAGGTCGAGGAATTATTACAAGCAGGGCATATAAAAGAGGTACACTTCCCTACTTGGTTGTCGAACGTTGTTTTGGTGCCCAAAGCCACTGGGAAATGGCGGATGTGTGTGGACTTCCGAGATTTGAATAAGGCATGCCCCAAAGATTGTTACCCACTTCCAAGGATCGATCAGCTTGTCGATTCTACTTCGGGTCACGAATTGCTCAGTTTCCTAGATGCCTATCAGGGATATCATCAAATCCCGTTGGCCGAGGAGGATCAAGACAAGGTTAGTTTCATTACGGCGGATGGAACGTTCTGTTATGTGGTTATGCCATTCGGACTCAAGAACGCTGGGGCGACGTATCAAAGGTTGATGGATAGGGTGTTCAGGAAGCAGCTAGGGAGAAATGTGGAAGTGTATGTTGATGATATCTTGATAAAGTCGCGAGTAGAGGAGGGTTTCATAGCCGATGTGGAAGAAACCTTACGTACATTCCGGGAGTATCAAATAAAGCTAAATCCAAAGAAATGTGTGTTCGGAGCAAAAACAGGAAAATTCTTAGGGTATATGGTTACCCGACGTGGAATCGAAGCTAATCCTGAAAAGGTCTAAGCTCTAGCTTCAATGTGTTCCCCTCGAAATTTGCAAGAGGTTCAGAGGTTAACAGGGAGAATAGCTGCATTATCAAGGTTTATCTCTCGATCTGCTGATCGAAGTCTCCCTTTCTTTAAGGTACTTCGTAAGGTAGAGAATTTCGAGTGGAACGAGTCAAGTGAAAAGGCATTTCAAGAACTAAAGGAATATCTGAAGGAATTGCCCGTGCTCAACAAACCTGAACCCGGGGAACCACTATATGTATATCTCGCCGTAACATCACAGGCTATTAGTTCGGTTCTTACTCGAGAGGAGGAGCTGGTTCACAAGCCTATTTATTTCGTTATTCATGCTCTGAAGGGTGCCGAGGTGAATTATACCACGCAGGAGAAATTGGCTTTGGCTTTAGTGGTGACAATTCGGCGTCTTAGGCCGTATTTCCTCTCTCAACCCATCACTGTACTTACAAATAGCATCTTAGGACAAATCGTTCATCATCCCAACGCTTCGGGAAGATTGGTCAAATGGGTCACCGAACTCAGCGAGTACGATATCCAGTTCAAAACCCGAACAGCCATAAAAGCACAGGTGTTGGTTGACTTCATAGCGGAAACTACCCATCCCGAGATTGAAGAACGATGGAAAATGTATGTCGATGGATCTTCTTGCTCCGCTGGGAGTGGTGTTGGAGTAGTTATCATCTCTCCTTGGGGTGAAGAAATCAGTATGGCCGTGACTTTAGATTTTAAAGCCACAAACAATGAAGCAGAATACGAAGCTTTGCTAATTGGGCTTCGAGCTGCTAAGAATATGTGAATTGCTCGAGTTTTATTATATTCCGATTCCCAATTAGTTGTGCAACAGTGTCATGGCCAGTTCGAAGTAAAAGAATGAAAAGATGGTTAAGTACGCGGAAGCCCTGAGCAGAATTACCGAAGATTTCTCTGAACTATTTTTTCGCAGATACCTCGGGAGGCGAATGAGAAGGCGGACCGGTTAGCTCGAATGGCTAGTTCGCTCAGGCTAGCCTCGGGAAGAGAAACGATAGGGAAAGAGCTGCTATCACAAGTTTATCAAGTTGCGGTAAATCTTGAACGCATACTCACCTCGGATTGGCGACATGAAATTTTTGAGTATATCTCTCATAAAAAATTACCCGAGGATCCCCATAAAGCTCGACAAATCAAGCGAAGGGCACTTCGTTTTGTGCTATTGAATGACACGTTGTACAAAAGGTCCTTCTCAAGACCATTGTTGAAATGTTTAGGATCAGAAGAAGCTAAATATGTGCTAAGAGAGATTCATGAGGGATGTTGTGGAAATCACCTCGGGAGTATTGCGTTGGCAAGGAAGGCTCTCCTGGCAGGATTCTTCTGGCCCACTATGCAGAAGGATGCTTCGGATTTAGTTCACGCTTGTCATGACTGTCAGAGGCACGCCAATTTGCAAAAAAAACCCGCCGAGCTATTAAGGTCAGTTCTCTCCTCATGTCCTTTTGACCAGTGGGGCGTTGATATTGTAGGACCATTCCCCCCGGCTGGGGGGCAAAGAAAATTCTTGCTAGTTGCCGTGGACTATTTTTCAAAGTGGGTGGAGGCGGAGCCACTAGCTAAGATAACTGAGTCAGAGGTGGTGAAATTCTTGTGGAAATATATCGTCTGTCGTTTTGGTATTCCCCGAAGACTTGTATCAGATAATGGGAGACAATTTTGTGGTACAAAGATCCGAACTTGGTGTCAAGAAATGAAGATTGAGCAGATCTTTACCTCGGTTTCTTATCCACAAAGCAATGGGCAGGTTGAGGTTACCAACCGATCTATTGTGCAGGCCCTTAAGACAAGGCTAGGATCGGCTAGAGGAAAATGGGTGGACGAGCTACCCAGTGTTTTATGGGCCTATCGAACTACCTCCCGAACTGGTACTGGTGAAACACCTTACTGCATGGTCTATGGAACCGAAGCTCTTTTACCAGCGGAGATTGGTCAAGATAGTCTTAGGGTCACGGAGTATGGCGAAGGTAATAGCGAAATTCGAAATCTCGAGTTGGACCATGTCGAGGAAAGAAGAAGCAGTATTTGCTTATCAAAGAAGAATGGCCCAGGCCTATAATAAAAGAGTTCGACCTCGAAGATATGAAGTGGGATATTTGGTCTGGAAGAAGATTCAGTATCAAGGAGATAGAGGAAAGCTTGATCCCAAGTATGAAGGGCCATTCAAAATTGTGGGCAGAGCAGGCATCGCCGCTTACTATTTGGAAGACGCTCGGGAAAAAGAATTCAAAGACCTTGGAATACAATTCATCTTCGGAGATATTATTCTTAAAGAGTTTGCTCTTCTGCGAACCACCTATTTTATGAGGAAAAAGAAGTTCCTATTGAAACATGATAACAATTTGAGCAATGATTCTTATTGACTACACACTAAGCCCAACTATCGTTGGCAGTAAGCCCGGCCAGCTCGGCAATCGAAGCCCAGTCCCGCACTGGCACCTCTACGCGTAGCTCTTCTACGCAATTACATAAGCCCGACCAGCTCGGGTCTCATTGACAAAGAGATTTATCCCAATTATAAGTTACAATTTACCTCGGTAACAGCTGTTCGGATTTCTACGATTAACTTTAAGATTATGTGAATAGGTCATTCATATGTAAAGAGAGGGAAAAAGAGAAATAATTGATTCCATTGAAAATAAAGAAGGTTACAACACAAGTAAATTAAGTTGGAGGGATTTCACCAAGACCCGAACTACCCTCTTCTTGATCCTCGGGCATATCTGCTAAAGCCTGCTCAACATCAAGAAAGGAGGCCGGATACTCTTCTTCAGAAAATCCGTTCGCCCTAAACTGAGCCAAGCATCCTTCGAAGCCCTTATCAAAATACATCACGGCCTTCTTCAAGCACAAACTGTCGAAATCTTTGGATTTTAGAAATTTTTCTTTTTCAAGTGCCCAAGAATTCGCCCTTTATTCTTGGAGTTTCTCCACCTCGGCTAGGCGGAGCTTGCTTTCTTCCTCGGCATACTGAGCTCGGGCATCCAAAGATTGCACCTGGGTCTCCAAGGATTGCGCCTTAGCTTTATAAGTTTGGGCTTCAGCTCGGGCCAATTCTAGCTCGGCCGTCAGAGATTCCTTCTCCACATTTTCCTTGGTCTGGATTTCCTCCAACTGCTTCAACAATACTTCATGACGACCAAGCACCCCATCATAAGAGCGCTTGGTCTTGATGACCTCTGCATGAGCCTTGGAGAACCGGCTCGCCGCCTCCCCGAACCATGCCAAGGACTGCACAGATATAGTAAATTAGCAATGATAGTAAAGTACAAAAACGCAGACCTGAACTAGTACGGACCTGCATGATGTGAAGCCCGGCAGACTCAAAGACCTCAAGGTCAGGAGTCCTCTTCAACTGATCAAAATCCTGATCGGGGACCATATGACGGATAAAATCTAGAGAAGCGGAACCTGAAGGGTTGGACACAAAAGAGATTTTCGATGCATCCAGTATCGTGTAGGGCTCCTCAGAGGACTTTTGCTCGGGGCCCTTATTGGTAGCATCCTCGGGCTCCGAAATCATCACTTCGGGGATAGATTCCTGGGTATAACCGGTATCCCTCTTTTCATGGCGACGATTCTTGCGCCTCTCTTTCTTTTCCGGAGAAGCTTCTCTCTTCTCCTTGCTCGGGGCGCCCGAGCTGATCTCCTCCTTGTTCTGGGCTCCCGAGCTTGAAGCTCCCCCAGATTTTGTCTTGCTCCTCCTTTCCTTTAAAGCTTCAAGCATCGCGGCCTTATCCATCATGTTGCCTGCAAAAAGTAAAATACAAGTTAATAGATTAGATCTCGTATGCGGTGAGAACAGTATAAAAAAGGTAGTACCTAAATCCCCGATCAGCCGAGCCTTTTTTCCGCTAAAGTTGAAAAAACATAGAAGATCTTCCTCGATCAATTGATTGGCATTAAAACATTTTCCTCTCATAGCTTCTAGAAATTTAGTAAGGTTGGGTTTTTGCTCGGGGGGTGAGGGGGGTGACGTATGGGCGTTATCTCGCCATGACATATCACAGCCCCAAAAGTTCTCCCGACCTGAGATACGCCTAATGAAAAAATACCTACTCATCCACCCTTTATGAGAGCTCGGGTTACCACCTATAAATCCGAACTCTTTCTTATTTGAAATATAGAATTTCCCAGGACCTAACCTCTTAATGGTTACTAGTTGCATCAGGACATAGGTCGAGAGGGGGATCCCGTGAAATTTTAGTAAAATTCCTAAAGAAAGAAGTGAACTATAAGAGTTTGGCGCAAGCTGGCTAGGGCTAACCCCAATATAGTGGCAGAGGCTTGCAATAAAAGTGGGGAGGGGAAACCTAAGACCCCGATCTATCTGGTTTATGTAGAAAGTATGAAAGCCAGCTGGAGGGCGATGAGCTCGGGCGTGTATATGGGGGATTATTACCTCGTATAAACTAGTTATGCCCGCTTTGTCCTTAACATAAGAAATATCGGATTGCCTAAGGGTAGAGGCTTTAATCTCATACCAGGTGCAGCCTTTGGGTAGTTAACCTCACTTCATCCTGATCAATCCTAACAATTCTAGCCCTATAGTTGTCAGTCAAGCTCGGATTTTCATCTTCCCTATTACTAGCCTCGGGAGTCGAGGAATTATCTATAGACTCCGCTGACCTAACAACCAAATCATAATCGGGAGAAGACATTTCTACAGAGTGATAGTAAAATAAGAAACTTACTAGAGGTCGGAGGGCGATAAAACTAGCTCGGGAACGGGCAGAAATTTCGGCAGAGTTTCAGTACTAGTAAAGAGCAAAGGTACGAATGAATGGAAAAAGCTGCCTATTTATAGAAAAATCGGTGAACTTTTTCCTTGGGAATTTCAAGCGACACCTCGAGATACGTGCTAAAAACTAACCGTTTGATCAAAGCTAATCAAGGGCTGAGAACGATTTCACACGGATTATGGTTTTCTTCAAAGAAACACAAATAGTTACTCACAAACTTCGAATTCCATCAATATTGTGCATCAAGAAGCTTATCAACGACTCGAGCACCAACCACAAATATTAACTCGACGCCCGACCTCAATCAAACAAAGTCCTATACTCTTATTCTTCGTCTAGGACTCTTTTGGGGGGGTTACTATTGATATCACTTAAAATATATTTCAAAAACTTAGCTCGGGAAACCAACCTTCCACAAGCTCGGGCGCGCATCTTGCTGGTTAACAAAATAACCTCGGGAGTCTTTATTTGGATCAACCATGCCACCCAACCTAAGAGTATAACACGCAAAATTGTGGCCCTACATTAACAACTTGATAAGACCACTTGGCCCTCTTTCCCGACCAAGGTACCAACAATCATTAAGAAAAGCTATCCCTACCTACAGGCGGTAGATGAAGGAACATATCAGGCCCACACGGATTCATAAATGCTTGGACAGGTACGTTTACCTACATTTCTTTACCTATAAGTGCCCTCGTATTTCCTCATGTTGAGGGGGGGATAAACTCATTTCATATTTCTTTTATATTCTCTCAAATAACCCGAGCTGATTTAAGCATCGGAGGGCCTTCGTCGGGACAACCCCGACGCCCTTTGACTTATTTCTTCGTTGACAGGATACTGCAGGTGGAGCACTCCCCGACCTATTTAAACAAAAAAGTGCGTAAACCGAGCTGAGAAGATAATATTAGAGAGATTCCCGACATGATAAGTCTTGCGTGGCAATTGTTTATTGGCTGAGCAAAATTTGGTTATATCAGATTTGATTAAAAATTGATCTTGCACATCTTTTTATCTTTATTAAGTGGCCAAAAGTTAAAGAATTAAATTGCATAATCTATAAAAAACTTACTCAAACACAATACGTAAATATATATCTTATCGAGATTTGTCATAACCTTGATAGAATTGTTGATGTCACAAATCATCTATAAATAGTGACTTGGGTCCCTAAGCACGCACACCAAAAATTATTCAAACATCAATTATGAGCTCTGGAGTGCTTAGAAGGTTCTGTAGCTGATAGTCCCAAAATACGATCAATGTGGTTCGAAAAACAGTTGCAAGAGTTCAGAAAGAGGGGGTTGAATGAACTCTTGGTATTTTCAAATTTTTGAAACCTTTTCAAACAAGTTTTACAAGCACTGCTTAACTTAAATCCGAGTTACCAGATTTAAGGATCTCAGTTTAGTCAAATCTCTTGGCCAACAAAATATGTGCGGAAAAAGACCAATTGATTTGTGAACAGATAACTTAATGAATAAGTAAATGCCTAAAGTAAATAGCAAGGGTCGAGAATTTGTTTCTGGAAGTTCGGATATAAATATCCTACGTCTCGCCTTCTTCCTTTTCAGGAAGGTTTCACTAGAAGATTTGATGAGTGTAGTCCTTCTACAAACACCCGATCACCGAGCCTCGCTCCAGGTGAACTCCTAGCAACACCACAATCTAAAGCGCAGACGCCGCTGCTGGTTTTACAAGAGAATGAAATTTTTCGACGGCTTTAATAAGCACGTTCGTTACAGACTCAATCGAATGATATAACAATGAAATACAACACTATTGAGACTGTAAAATCTTCTGGTTTCTAAAATGTAGAAACGCGATTCAACAAGTGAACCAGAAGATGACTCGAAGGATTATCTTATGAAGATCAACGGTTTTGTTCTTCGAGTGTTTGAGCTTTTTGAATATGGCTTCTGTAGAGTATAAGCTCGAGAAAGGTTGAGACTTAAAATCAGCAGAGTAACGGCAAGTAAACAATAGCGGGCGTTAGTTGGTTCTTCAATCCAAACTTCTGCTATTTATAGTCTTCGATCTCAACGGTCATTAATTTCTTCAAAGGCAACAAAATCTCCTTTTGAATTTCTGACAATTCGTACGCCATAAATCCTGCTCCACCAAGAGGCAAGTAGCACAATGTTAGAGAAATTTTGGCTTCTTTCCATATTTGTGCAAACGCCGTAAATCGCCCTCTGAAACAGTGTACTATTTGCCTAACATAGTACTGAAATTTGTCTCCTCATTTAAAGCACATGTACGATTCAATCTCCACCTTTGATTTTCTCTGATATGAACGTTTGAATCGAGCGAGCGATTATGCAACCTCTGAAAGATATGCAACTGCTGATAGCCATAAGTGTCTCCCTTACTGCTGGTTACAACGGTTAAGAGAAGCATCGACTGAATCAAAAGAATACTGTAGCCATCTGCTGAATACTATAGCCATCTGCTGAATACTGTAGCCATCTGCTGAATTATCAACGCAAACTCCAACGACTGAGATTATAGCGCTAGATCAATACGCTGTCGTTTTAACTTATTTGAACGTTGTCGTTTTGACAAATCCAAAAGCTGTCGTTTTGCACTTCTTAACAAAACACGCTAACTCTCAAATGCTTGCGTCACTGAAACTAATACAACTGCTGATTTGCCCTGGAAGAATATATCTGCTGGTTACCTCTGAAAAACTACCTGCTGAAAACAAACCAACGACTGATCTGCTGAATTCTTCCATCTGCTGAAATCCTATGAATATACCAACTGCTGAAAATCAACCCGTCGACTGAAAATGATCTCCTGATAAAATCACCTGCTGATTTTCTAGTAGCAACTAGTCCTAATTTGTTATCACCAAAACTAATAAATTTTTTCCTAACAATTTCCTCCTTTTTGGTGATGACAAAACTTAGCAGCCGAGATAAATGAATAGGCAAAAATAAATTGTGCAACGACTGCTGAAATTCATAAATTTCATTAACTGATAAGAAGTACAAAAGATTTGTACAACATAATCTAATATCTATTCCTCTTAAAAGATCCACTCCTACTCTTACTCCTCCTTTCCCTCTCTCTTTCTCTATCTTCACGCATCATTCTCTCCAGAATTTGTCTATTCGCTGCATCGATGTCAGGCCCCGTGCTAATTACTATCGATTAACACATAAATTAGCGCATAATCACGGAAGCTTAAAATCAGGGCTTAAAAATTTTTCGAAATACAATGGGCCTGAACTTCAAATCATACATTCAAAATATTCAATACTCAAAATATGAGTTAACTCAAACTCGTACCGCAAGTAACCACATAATTCAATTCAAAATACAGATCACCATACACAAATAAAACACGGGGCATCCCCCGGTTCAATACATATCATAAATAAATAAAATCAGGGCTTAAAAATTTTTCGAAATACAATGGGCCTGAACTTCAAATCATACATTCAAAATATTCAATACTCAAAATATGAGTTAACTCAAACTCGTACCGCAAGTAACCACATAATTCAATTCAAAATACAGATCACCATACACAAATAAAACACGGGGCATCCCCCGGTTCAATACATATCATAAATAAACTGGGACTCAGGGATGAGGGGATCGACCAGCTGAACTTCCACTCTGCCCAGCTTGGTTACCTAAAGCTCCTGCAAATGGGCACGCAGACCCAACAAGACAAAGCAGGAAAACAAATACGAGGTCAAGCCTCAGTACGAAGAGCTATCAAAGCAGATAAACATGCAACATGCTA
>KV019609.1:34872-55909 GCA_001598015.1 Dorcoceras hygrometricum | reverse complement strand
CTATCTATCTGCATGCTCAGAACATCACAATGTTCCCTACCAATGAAACATGGTACTTCGCATCGCAGATACTAGTCTCGAACTCGGGCGGCCTTATTCTCATTTTGACGGCCCGATCGACTAGGAACGTGTTTAGAATACACAGCGACTATTAGATGTGTTTCATGATAGCCGTCATACCCACTATCACATCTAACATACGCTTTAGTGTATTCTAGGTCTTTACTCAACACAATTGTAAATCATTACACACATAATGAAAGTAAAGAATGCCATATAACAAAATACGAATATCATATATAAAGATCGTTTGTACAAGAGTCTATAAAACCCACACGCCACAAGTTGGCTAGTTGGGCATCTACTCTAACAATTTCCTATTCATCCGCAAAGTTCATTTCATCCGATTGTTTCTGATTTCATTCGAAAAGTTTAGTTCCATCCGAAAATTTTTGGTGTCACCCATTTTTGGAATCCTTTGCTTTTTTCGAAAAATTATCCTTTATTCGGAAATCTTCTAGTTCATCCTCTAGAATTCATGATTCCTCATCGATAATATTTTCTTGATCCGGATAAACTTTTATTTCGCCACCTAGATTTTTGGATCTGTTTGAGTTAGTTTCTCCAGAAGGATTTTCTTACCAAGTCGATTTTTCTTTCATTGGCTAGACCATAATCATTTTCTTCGGGTCAACAAATCCTTACAGCTTACCTCCATGAAATAATATGGAAATCCCCTATTGTCATTTCATCATCACTTATTTCATAAGATGATTCCTTCTGCTTCCCGTACATTCTACAACCACCATTCATATGAAGCAGATAACATTTAACAATCAAACTCGAATTATTCCTCGCCCTAGACCCAACCTATATCCGAACCGGATACCATCAAGGAAGAGTTGGAGATCACAGTTAATCTTATCCATCGGAAGTTTATATGAGAACTCAAGTTTCGAGGATGAAACTCCTTTTAAGGAGGGAGGGATGTGAGAACACAGAAATTCAGCTCTCAAAAAAAAAAAATTCTCTTCAAAGAAGATTTCTCCTGGTCAAAGCAGACCCTTCCCGATCGAAACAGATTCGTCGAAAAACTCGCGCGCCACCGAAAACACTCAAATCATCGGCGGAGAACGACGAAAATCTAAGGAAGAAATGTCTCGGGTGAACAGTAGCTCGACGAGGGTACGGAAAAGAGATAAGGAATATCTGGTTCTCAATACTTCTAAGTGTCAATCAACACCTCTATTTATCTCAATTCCTTCGTCAATCCAACCGACATGAACAGTAAACAATCTCCCAGCAGGTGCCTTCTCTCTCTTTCGCTAAAACCAGCAGCAACAACCAGTCAAATCATTCAAGAGAAAACATCTCAAAACGACACCGTTCCAACTAGCTTAAACGACATCGTTGCGCTCCACCAGCGGGTACATCTATCGCTTGCTACACAACCAAAAGATGGTACCAGATCTCTTCAAGCAAATACCAACGGCTGGTCACGCGAAATCAATCAAAACGACGACGCGTTCAAACGACATCGTAAAGGTTACGTCAGCATCGCTACCACCTGCTGGTTCTCCAGTCTCAACGCATTACTCACAACAACCCCTCGCTGCTGGTTCCATCCGCAACACTCAAAACGCAGCGTTTCAACTTAACGAAACGACGTCACTCCACTTCTACGACTGGTTTCCCAAACCAGCAGCTGGTCACTCTAAACTCACGCATCTGCTGATCCAGCAGTCAATCACTCAAAAATGTTGACCAACACGTGTCGCTCTCTCGATCACTCTCGCGCTAAAAGCCAAGCCTGCCAGCAGCAATCTCTAAGATCGAAACGACAACGTATCATCCCTTCCGCTACAGTAACCAATTCAACGTGCAACTGCTGGTTCCACAAAACGACGGCGTTTTACTCTCGCGCCATCAACTGCTGATCAGCTTTCACCAACAGGCGCTACTGCTGAATTCAAATATCTGCTTCTACTGGAGATCAGATTTCTCTCAAAAACCTCGCGACTAATCCCAATCAATTTGATTAATCACTAAAATCTGATTCATCACAGTCAACCAGATTCTGCTCAGTCAGCAGACAACTCAGCAGACAACTCAGCAGCCAACTCAGCAGTCAACTCAGCGGTCAACTCATCTTTGACCAACGAAAATTCAGCTTTTGGCGACGAAAATCCAGATTTGGCTCACGAATTCCAGCAGTTGCTACACGCCTATAGGTCAGATTTCACAGTTATAACTATCGATTTAGGAGGATTAAAAGCCAATTAAACCACCTAATTCAATACCTAATTATAACCATAAAGAATGGTGTTTAATGGCCATAAAGAGGTGACCCTTAAAATCTCTCCAACCTCTCCTATATATAACACACTTCAAAGGTGAAGAAATTCACTTCCTACCGTCAGATTCCTCACAGTCAACCAGCTTCTGCTCAGTCAGCAGACAACTCAGCAGACAACTCAGCAGCCAACTCAGCGGTCAACTCAGCTTTGACCAACGAAAATTCAGCTTTTGGCGACGAAAATCCAGATTTGGCTCACGAATTCCAGCAGTTGCTACACGCCTATAGGTCAGATTTCACAGTTATAAATATCGATTTAGGAGGATTAAAAGCCAATTAAACCACCTAATTCAATACCTAATTATGACCATAAAGAATGGTGTTTAATGGCCATAAAGAGGTGACCCTTAAAATCTCTCCAACCTCTCCTATATATAACACACTTCAAAGGTGAAGAAATTCACTCTATGACATTAAGAAAACCTTGAGATTTTCGTGCAAGAGGCCGCACCCTTTCAGAAACAAGGGTTTGAAGTTTTGAGCATTCCAGCAACAATCTAAAGTCCTACCGTCCGGAACCTATTGCCACTGCTCTATATTTTAGAATCCAATCTTCACCGTCCAGAATTTGCATCTCTATGTTTGGAATACTAGGTAAAAATCGCATTCCAATCCAACGGTTAAATTTATGTAAATCAAATTCGCAAGAATGCTGCACAGATTACATGTGAGGAAACTGCAGCTTCTGTTTATCATCTTAAACTGATTTCAAACGACCTTTATTTCCGTTCTTCACCGTTCAGATGTTACTTCGTTATGTCCTGAATATGGTGTCCAAATTTCATTCCAATCCAACGGCTAGATTTTTGTTAAACCCCTTTTCCATAATTCTGTACAGATTCCATACGAGAAATCTGCAGCTCTTGTCCATCACTTATAAACGGCTGAAAATTTCCTTTGAAAACAATCTTGACCGTTCAAATGTTATTTCATCATGTTTTACATATGATGTTCAAATTGCATCCTGATCCAAAGGTTAGATTTTACTAAAATTCCTTTTCAATTCTACTGTACCGACTATTTACGACAAAACAATAGCTTCGATTCGTCGTCCCGATATGGATTCAAATGGCTTACAAATCCGATCTCTTCCGTTCACAATTTCTTTTTCTCCTTTTGTGAACAAGCCAACCAACCTTGAACTTAATCCGAGAGTTCCGTATACCAAAGACGCTTATGAAATATCGGTGATTTTCATAAGTATGTAAAGTCCGAAGATCTCTATATTCGTGATCCACTTCAAGTAGCAACCAGATACGGAATCAAGCATTGCCATCATGTTTCTCATGTTTTGAGCAGTAAGCAAGTAAGTAGGCTTTTGCTAAGTATTATATTCGTTTGATATATTATATATATATTATTCATGTAAGAATTCAGTTTTGAACCTACTGTTCGAGCACTTTTCTGTTCAGATCTCTGTTTCATTTCAAGCTCTGTTTTGTACTGATATTTATATCGTAATATGGGTATACGGAATATTCCGCACTCTCGGTTACTTGGTGTAACCACATGGCCTCGACCCCTTAGAGGAGTAAAAATTAGGGACTGATCAGTAAACCATAGACACGAAGTAATCATCAGTGCTTTTCTGCTACTCGTTCTGTTAAGTTCTGACATGCTCTGTTAATCTCTGTTAAGCTCTGTTATGCTCTTTTATGAGATCCGTTATTCAGTATATGTATATGAATATTCGTTATGCTCGAATGGTATCCCCCACTTGCTGAGTGTTTCCCCAAACACTCACCCCTTACTTCTCCACCCAAATAAGAATGAAGAACATGTTGATGAAGAGGAAC
Organism: Dorcoceras hygrometricum; assembly: GCA_001598015.1. NCBI lineage: Eukaryota > Viridiplantae > Streptophyta > Magnoliopsida > Lamiales > Gesneriaceae > Dorcoceras > Dorcoceras hygrometricum. Next base: position 51,757 of record KV019609.1, on the reverse strand, counting down.
AAGATCTGTTTTGGGGCTGGTGAAGACTCTGCTTTTCTTTGTTAATGTAATTTTCGCTTCCGCACTCTGTTATTCAATTTCTCCGATTTTCAGTTGTAAATACGATCATTTTGATTATGTAATAGACTGGTTTTGAGCTGCACTATGAGGCTTGATGTTTTGTAATGAATAATTATTAAACATCGCCGGTGTTCATGTCCAGGCCCGGTCTCGGGGCGTGACAGTATCGGCCAGTCACGAACGGCTTCCACCTTGGATGGGTATACTTCCAATCCATCTTTGGATATAATGTGCCCGAGAAAATAAACCTTTTCCAACCAAAAAATCACACTTGCTAAAACTTGGCAAACAGCTGCTTGTCCTTCAAAATCTGAAAGCACTGTTCTCAGGTGGTTTGCGTGTTTGATTCTGTTCTTGGATCTTTGGATATAATGTGCCCGAGAAAATAAACCTTTTCCAACCAAAAATCACACTTGCTAAACTTGGCAAACAGCTGCTTGTCCTTCAAAATCTGAAGCACTGTTCTCAGGTGGTTTGCGTGTTTGATTCTGTTCTTGGAATACACCAAAATATCGTCAATAAACACAACTACAAACTGATCTAAGAAAGGTTGGAAAACTCTGTTCATCAAGTTCATAAAAGCTGAGGGGGCGTTAGTGAGTCCAAAAGGCATTACCAAAAATTCGTAGTGACCATATCACGTTCTAAAGGCTGTTTTATAAGTGTCTGCTGGTTTTATCTTCAATTGATGGTAACCAGACCTTAAATCAATCTTTGAGAAAACTATCGATCCCTTCAACTGATCAAACAGGTCCTCAATTCTAGGCAAAGGGTATTTATTCTTAATTGTAAACTTATTCAACTCTCTATAATCTATACACAGCCTTGGACTCCCGTCCTTCTTCTTGACGAACAAAACAGGGGCTCCCCATGGCGATGTACTTGGTCGAATAAAGCCCTTTTCAAGCAGCTCTTGTATTTGCTCTTTTAATTCTTTCATCTCTGATGGAGCAAGACGATAAGGTGGTCTAGAAACGGGTGCTGCTCCTGGCACTAAATCAATTTCAAACTCCAATTCTCTATCAGGTGGCAGTCCATATATGTCTTCTGGGAAGACCTCCGGGAATTCGCTCATTACTTCAACATCTGAAAGCTGGGGCTTGCTAGATACTGCTAAAGATGATAAGCTTATCAAAAATCCTACTCCCCCTTTGCGCAAACAATTATGGGCCTTAAGAGCTGAAATAATTTGAGGGATTTTACATGTGACGCCTGAACCCACGGGAATCACGATTTTGGGGTGAATAAAAATTTTCGAATAAAAGAAGGGCTAAAAGATAATTCGCTATAGGCTGTATCTCCTATAACTTGAAAGAAAACTCGAAACACAAACCAGACGCAGACACAATACTAATTATGGCGCCAACTGCTGGAAACATTTTTGCGGAAAAACAAGTCTTATATATATATTGCAATTGCGGTTACAACGTTTGTCATTCTATACGAACATACAATTGTTGCAATTGATCTAATACAGATACTACAAAAGATAAAGGAATTCCAGCGATCAAAATCTTACCTGTATCCACTGTAGAATCTGGATTGGCTTGCTCGGTTGTCATGACGTAAGCTCTGCTGGTCACCATCTGCTTTGATTTTGGACAGTCCTTAATACATGCCCTGGCAATCCACATCTATAACAAACATTCTGTCCCTTTCTACATGGACCAGGGTGGTTCTTTTGGCACTTGGGACACTGAGGCCTGTTTCCAACTGCTGAAACCGCACTAATGGGTTGCACAACCAAAGGTTTCTGCTCCTGAGGCTTTTGTTCCTGCGACCTCTGCTGATTCTTGTATGGTTTCTTGGGTGGTCGCTGGTCTTTCTGTTGGAAAGCCTGCCTCTTCTGTTGTCGCTCCTCCACAACTCCTTTCCAATCATGATCAGCTCTTAGAGCCTTGTCCATCGCTCCTCGATAATCTTTTGGTTCTACCAGTCTCACATCATGCCTGAGCGTTGGTTTCAATCCATCGACAAAATTTCGCAATTTCTCCTTAGGATCAGCTCAAATCAATGGTACAAAATAACATCCACATTCGAACTTTCGAACATATTCCTGGACAGTCATGTCCCCTTGCTTGATCATCAGGAACTCTCTTTTCAATTCAGACCTCTTATCCTCTGTAAAATATTGTTCAAAGAACACCCGCTTGAATTCCTCCCAAGGGAGATTTGTTACATCTACGGTAAGCTTTGCTCCTTCCCACCAGAGCATCGCATCATCTCTCAACATATAAACCGCACATCTGGATCTTTCTAAGTCAGGCGTCTGCAGATACTCAAATATCCATTGATTTAATCCAGCTTTTGGCGACAAACGGATCTGTTGTGCCGCTAAACTCCCTTGGCTTCTGTCTTCGAAATCGCTCTTGAGGGTAATCATTGCTAGGTCCTCTACTGCTGGAGGATTGGCCATTGCCTCTACCCTGTTGTTCTACCAGCAACCTTAGAAGCTGGGCAATACTAGCGTTACTATCAGGATTGGATTCGTCTACTGGAATATTCCTCCCTCTTACTCGGCCAGACATCTTAATCTATAGCCCGTAATCCACCACATAAGAACATCAGAACATGCAAGAATAAAAAATACCTGCTCTAAAACATAAAAGAAACTCACTGCCCCGAAGAGATGGTCGATGAAATCTTCTCCAGCAATAAGTGCGTGTGTTTATCTCTGGACCATGCTCTGATACCATGTTTGTGACGCCCCAATCTCCATGGGAGTCACAAAATCAAGGAAAATGGAAATAAAAGGAGAATAGAAGGGCAGAATAATAAATAGAACAAGCTGTATTGCCTTGATCATAAAAAAAAAATCGAAATACAACCATTGGCGCCATAAAATAAAACCAGCCTTAATTACAAATTCAAAGTGCAAAATGCGAAATCGCGATATTACAACTACTGAACTCTATCTGAATTCATCTTTGTTGTAACAGATCTCAATACAGATTTGACTAAGATCAAAGACAACAAAAGTAGCAAAATACAAAATGAACATCGCGGAAACGCAGGCCTTCGATAAACACTAACACGTCGCTGCTGCTTCAAACTCCACCTCCCATCTGCTCCGACGCCGACTCACCTGCACCAAGAAAGCTAGTGAGCCTAGGGGCTCAGCAAGCAAAACTGAGAGTAACAAGCACAATATAGGGGCAATTGACCCTCTCGTCTGCTGCTCACCCTTCCCATAAGAACCGTCTATTATCTAAGCCATAAATTCTTAAATTGAAACTTTCTTCTTTAAAACACATATTGGACGAACTTAAATCTTAGCATCGGGGTTCACTTCATTTTTAAAACTCATACTTCCTTCGAAAATCGTTTTACTGAGCATCCAGCAGAGACATAGGAAATCAGCAGTTGGGATAAATTCAGTTGTTGGCAAGAAATCCAGCTGATGTGAACAGTAGATCAGTCGATGGGTATATATCGGTGGTCAACACAATTACTTTGGTCAACGGAGTAACAGTAGATCAACCAGTCGTTGGTTCAAGAAAAACCAGTCGTTGGGTAAAGGCGATCAGCAGGTGAAAGAAAACCAGACGATGGATATAAATCAGCAGTGAAGTACTTAAGGGAAAGAAATCAGTCGCAAGCAACAGTGACCAGTCGCAAGCAAAACCAGTCGCAACATAACAACCAGTCGCAACATCGCAACCAGTCGCAACATAGCAACCGGTCGCAACATAACAACCAGTCGTAACGTCGCAACCAGTCGCAACATAGCAACCAGTCGCAACCAGTCGCAACATAGCAACCAGTCGATGGTTATGAAATACGATATGAACAGTAAACCAGCTGATGGTTATGAAATACGATGTGAACTGTAAACCAGCTGATGGTTATGAAATACAATGTGAACAATAAACCAGCTGATGGTTATGAAATACGATGACGTCACGAACAACATCCACAATATCAGAATTCACCTATCAAACCAGACTTAGTTCTGGTTCGACTAGCATTTCCAACTTCGTGGAGTCAAATTCGGACGCTGTCATTCACCAGAGTAAAGAAGAACATCCTAATCTTTATGAGTTGGAAATCTGAAATGCTCAGCGTTAAAAAAAAATCAACATCATCAACTTCGTAAAATACATTTGAGTTCCAACATAATCCACTGCGAACCCGAACATTAAACATACATTATAATATCAGCAGAACATGAGCAAAGGCTGATATTAAACATAGCTTAGGCAAGAATCACGAAATGAAGCGTAAACAATACATAAGCTTTCATGGCGTAGCAAGAATCTAATTTACTTGCCTCAATAAGAAGGAATCACGAAATACAGCAGATCACGAACAGAGAGTTTTCCCAAGCACAACGATGAGCTTCCTATTTTCTTTGAGGCAAAGATGGATATTTTCTTGCAAAAGACTTAACTTATAGTCCATGTTCCATAGGCATGGGAGTCTGATTTGTAACAGGGAAAAACACTCAAGTAGGCATGGTAAACCAGGCGTACTTCAGAAAATTTTACTTAAAATTCCCTGTCAATGTTTTGATTTGCAAATGTACTACACAAAAATCTGAAATTTAACCATTCTCCCTTCCCAAAACCATTTTATAGGTAAAGTTTGAAAATTGCTTGGCTACGCTTAGGTGACAACTGATCGGACCTCTGTACCTTATGAAATCTAAGAAATATGAAATCAGCTACTTGGACAAATAAATAATGCTGAAATCTGAAATTGGAAATGGATCCTCAATATATAAAGATTAGAATTTGTGGTCTTATGGATTTTGGGGCGCACAGGTTGAGACTTAAAATCAGCAGAGTAACGGCAAGTAAACAATAGCGAGCGTTAGTTGGTTCTTCAATCCAAACTTCTGTTATTTATAGTCTTCGATCTCAACGGTCATTAATTTCTTCAAAGGAAACAAAATCTTCTTTTGAATTTCTGCCAATTCGTACGCCGTAAATCCTTATCCACCAGAGGCAAGTCGCACAATGTCAGATCAAATTTGGCTTCTTTCCATATTTGTGCAAACGCCGTAAATCGCCCTCTGAAACAGTGTACTATTTTCCTAACATAGTACTGAAATTTGTCTCCTCATTTAAAGCACATGTACGATTCAATCTCCACATTTGATTTCCTCTGATATGCACGTTTGAATCGAGCGAGCGATTATGCAACCTCTGCAAGATATGCAACCGCTGATAGCTATAAGTGTCTCCCTTACTGCTGGTTACAACGGTTAAGAGAAGCATCGACTGAATCAAAAGAATACTGTAGCCATCTGCTGAATACTGTAGCCATCTGCTGAATCTCACTGTAGCCATCTGCTGAATTATCAACGTAAACTCCAACGACTGAGATTATAGCGCTAGATCAATACGCTGTCGTTTCAAATTATTTGAACGCTGTCGTTTTGACAAATCCAAACGATGTCGTTTTGCACTTCTTAACAAAACACGCTAACTCTCAAATGCTTGCGTCACTGAAACTAATACAACTGCTGATTTGCCCTGGAAGAATCTATCTGCTGGTTACCTCTGAAAAACTACCTGCTGAAAACAAACCAACGACTGATCTGCTGAATTCTTCCATCTGCTGAAATCCTCCGAATATACCAACTGCTGAAAATCAACCCGTCGACTGAAAATGTTCTCCTGATAAAATCACCTGCTGATTTTCTAGTAGCAACTAGTCCTGTTTTGTTATCACCAAAATTAATAAATTTTATCCTAACAGTAGCAATTTTTGTTCGTTACTCGTGCCATTCAAAGTTCCGCATTTGAATCAATGGCTGAGATTATTTCTTGATCTGTTTTCCACATTCAGTATAGTTATTTCTTACAACCTGTATCATAGCTGTTTTACATCTGTCTTGATTCAGTTATAATTTTTTTTAAAAAATCCCAATTTATGAATTTTATGTAAAATTTTTTATATTATCTGGAAATATTATTCAAAACCTAATCAACCAAATTGATTTAAAATCGTCGCCTGACCGTCACCCATATCTGGAAATGAAGACCATTGGTCGGTAGCGCATGATCTGGTGACCAAACCCTAACCATCGGCTGTTCATATCACTTCCCGATTTATTTGGAATTCGTGCATCTTGCATTGACAATTTTACAGTAAGTTCCGGCCAAAATTCGAAATTTGGGATTTTTGGGCCAAATTGAAATTTTGTGAAATTTTAAAATCAAGGGTTTGTTTGCTTGTTGCAATATTTTGAAATTTTAAAATTTAGCAAATTTTGACAAACTTATTTTCCAATTGAATATTTACATATTTAGCACATTTTTTAGAATATGACATTATGATTAGTTTATTATGCATGGCATTAAATATTATGTTTGATTTTATTGATATGCTACGTATTCAAAAGGTCCAATAATATATATATATATTGGTTGGACCTTTTGAGGCAATTATAGATCCTGGGAGACAATTCATAACAATAAAAATACTCGTCAAGGTCCACATGCGACGAAGATCAGTTTGTTAATATTTATTGAACTGCCTCCATAAGTAATGAACAAATTAAAATCAATAAATAAAAATTTCGGCTCATAAAGTTTTTATATTTGATTAATAATTATGATTTAGCATATGAATACAAGATCTAATAGAATTCTTCACATGCTAGTTTGTTATGCTACAATTTCGGGTCACTAGTCTTCTTAGTATTGTTGTTTGTCTAGGAGATGTGTTTTTAAAATTGCATTTTACCTACCTATCTTTCCCGGGAGTTCTCTTGGAAATTGTTGATTATGTTAATAGTAATTATTATATATGTTGGATCTGGAAACAGATAAGATTTTAATTTTCGATGAACACAAAACTTGTTACCATGTTTCTAATCATTTACTTGAGTGCGCAGGTGAAGCTGGAAATAGGTCAGATCGAATAAGAGCTTAGAACTGAAAAATGGTACAATATAAAACGAAAAGCTTAGCTCAGTTGAGAAGAAGATCAGATGATCAGAAGAGAACAACTCAAGCTATCCCCAAGCGAACAAATGAATTTGAACAAGATTACGATGGACTAAACAGAAGCTGTTCAAAAGGATTTGTCGTATATCCAAGACATCAGTTCAGAAAATTTAAAGATAATAAATAGCCTCAACTAACTTTTACGATGAAAGGACGACAAGTACAGCAGAGCAGAACTTTACAGAAGACTTTTCAAATGACTAGAAACTTGTGTCAAACATTCATATCAGTACAAAAACTATAAATACAAGACTGAACTGATAGGAGATAGGAAGCTGCGTGTGTGCACAGAGTGCTGATTTGTATGAGAAAAGAAAAATCAGCTGGACATCAACAGATGTCGTCGTAATGTCTCGAAAATCATTTAGAAAAACGACAGTGTGTGAGGTTGCATTTGAGAGATTAAACTGTAACTGATTAATACTCACACACACATTCATTACAAATATGAGAGCTGACCGAAACTGATTAGATGAGTGAATATAATAAAATATACAAAGATGTCTTGGCATGAAGACGTTAAACTTAGTGTTTGTAGTATTAACATAGAGACGTTAAACAAGTATAGAGTGTGGAGTCTAAGAGTCTCAGTTGCTAAAGCGGCAAGCGCTCGGTCCTACAATTGATATCAAAGTCAAGGTCATGGGTTTGAATCCCATTGATTGCAAGGAGTGCAATTATTGGGAGAGAGATTGTTGGAGTGAAATAATTGCCCCTACTAAGTAGATCAATCAAACCGTGGTGTTTGAGTTGCTATACGGTTTAAAATATTGGAGTTGCACCGTTACCCCCAGCTATACGTTTTGGTAAAGTAGCAAGTGCTCAGTCCTACAAAAGACTTCTAGTAGAGCCTTCCAATTTGAAGAACGGGAGACGTAGAACTGGTGGCTTTGAACATCCATAAACAATATCGTCTCCTATATGTTATTAGCATATTGTTTACTGTTTTACTGCATTCATGCTTTAAACCAATATTTTAAGTTCCAGTTTTAGGGACTATTTTCCGCTTTCTTTTTCAGAGAGACCCAATATGCTATCGGTGATCGTAGTTTTCAGGAATCGGAGTTATTGCAACTCCTTTCTTATTCAGGTCACGATCTGGAAGTGTGTGATGTCTTGTTGCTTTTCAAATGTTGATTCTTTTAAACGTAACTGTCTCTGTTCCGTGCTCCCCCTGCACGATGCGATCTAATCCTTTCCTAACAATATCATATATTAAGTAAATCCAAACTTTTTTCTAGTGAACCGTGTCATTTAAATAATTAAGATTTAGCTTCAACACCCTTAATTATGTGCATTATGATGATTTAAATTATATTAAGGACATAAATTGTGATTAATTATACGAACATAATAAATTTTTCCCCATAGGGATATTTTTGTTTGTGTAATTAATTAGAAAAATATATCATATTAAAGTTCTTATCTTACAACAGGAATTGAGGAAAACTAATTTGATACTTTATCATATGTTTTTATAAAAATATACTAGAGTTAAGATTGTAGCCCACAGCAAGTTTTGTAGATTTTTCCCCATTATTTGGATTGGTAAACATAACTTTATCTCAAAATATTAAATGATAAGCATGTTTATCTATTTATTCTCTACGGTACAACATGTCAATTTCTCGGATATGCATTGTGATATCCCCAAACTTAAGGTGATGATTACGAAGTATAGAAAGGAAGAGTTATGTTTCATCTATGGTGGATGGACATTGATTATGCCATAAAAAAGACGAACTCACGACTATTAATGAATTCGGTGAACTATATGAGGTTGATCTTTATAAAAATTGGGCATGATCTAATCGCCTCTGCATTATTTCATAAATACGAAAAAATCTTTACTGGTATTCGTAGTTCAATTGAGGGGCATGAAAAAATTCAAGGTGTCAGGCCTCGTGCTCAACTCAGAGTAAAACCACGCAAACAATAGCGGAAGCAATAAAATAGTGGTTAAAATTTTCGCTTTTGGCCTGACTGAAAGAATACATAATTTAAAATACAACAATACTCAAAATATCCCAGTTTACAAACACTCAGTACAACAGTACAGCATTCAACAGATACAAGCACTACAGAATACAACTGGAATACAATAAAGCACAGGGCACTCCCCGGCTAACAGTCCTTATACATATATGCTATACGCTAACTGGAACACTCTAACCACCTCCTGGGGCACCACCAGCTTGGTCAAATCCATGAACAGCGGAATACCGTAGGAAACCTGGACAACAAACAGGCAGGCAAACAAACCAAGTCGTAGAGGGACATGGGGTCAAACCCCAGTACGGAGAGCAATATAAAACAACAAATGGAAAGCAACAGATAATATGCAAATACTATGCGTGAGAATAAGGCTACAACCGAAACACAGGGAGCCAAAGAATCTCAAGGAACTGCTCAACAACAGATACGAATCAACTGAGCAACAGTACAACAGTGGCCACGGGGTGTGTGAGTATATGGGAGCTACCCACTCGTCTCAACACACGGTACCAGGTGCAAACATAGCTCAACCTGCTGTTGCCCAACTCATGAGATGTGGGAGCTATCCACTCCGCTCATAGTGGCTAACAGATCCCAGCAGGGAGATGAGGTATACGGGAGTTACCCGCTCGTCCTCAACAAGCATCTTGGTACGCACAGATCAAATACAACAAGGCACAAAAGGCACGGGGCCTCGTGCTCATATCAGAGTAAAACCACGCAAACACAAGCGGAAGCAACTGAAAAGTGGTTAAAATTTTTGCTTTTAGCCTGACAGAAAGATAACATAATTTAAAATACAACAATACTCAAAATAATCCCAGTTTTATAGATCCACAACAGGGACACTCTATCTACCTCCTGGGTCACCTCCAGCTGGGTCAAAGCCACGGCCAGCGGAATAACCTTGGAAACCTGAACCACAAACAGGCAAACAACACTGCAGCCCCAGGGGACCTCGGGGTCAAACCCTAGTACGGAGAGCAACTATAAAACAGCAATGAATAGCAAAAAATAAGATGCAGATGCTATGCATGAAGAACGGTACAACAGCCGAAGGCTACAACTGAACAAGGAGCCAAGGAATTCAACAGCTGACAACAGATTCTGCGAAGAATGGTGGCCACTGGTGTGTGTACAAGCATACGGGAATTACCCGCTCATCTTTACACCACACCCGAAATACCAGATGCATCAACAACTCAACCTGCTGTTGCCCAAACCATGAACTGTGGTAGTTAACCACTCGGCGCCTGGTAGCTAACAAATACCAGCAGGGAGATGAGAGTGCGGTATTGCCGCTCGCCCTCAAAATCTGGTAAGAACAGAACAGCAATAACAACAAGACATGGCTGCAACAGCTGAATGGAATTGATAATGCGTATGCAATGCAACAGTTAAACCAGCACATAAACAACAATGCAATGCATACACAGCAAATACATAATATCCATGCCAATTCCAGCCGTAATACAAGCTCAACATCCGTACCTCACCAGCTCCTGAGCTACAATTACCACACACAGCTGCTACAACAAAGGCCGAGCAACACAGATCTATCATCTGCTAAATCAACACAAGCTACTGCTCAAAATCCGAAACACAAAACAACAGCAGCTGGGAGCTACAACTCCACCAGCGCTTATCTACCTTCCTAACTCAACGGAAAGCTCTAACAAATCTTAAAGGTATAATTCTCACTTACCCCCAACGAACTACCGGCACGGCAGGGACGCTTATGCTAACAAACTACACAAGGGAGATGTCTTAGCGATCCTGCGATCCTCTTCCAGCTCCTCCAAAGCCTTCTAAAGAGGTATAGAATGAAGTGTCTTAGCGAGAGGAGTCCAACGCTACCATTCTCACTCTCGTCGGAGTTGTCTACCACCGGAAATTAGGACGGATAAGGTTACGGTGAACAGTAACTAGGGTATCGTGACAAGATTTGGAAAAGAAGGAAATATTTCCAAGTGTCGGGTAAAAAATTATTGAGAACGTCAGCTAAGTCCCCTATTAAATACACTTCTCAACAGTCGACAGAAGCAAGAACAGATTCCACCGACAAAACAGTCGTCATCGCTGTTATATCAACCAGCAGTTGAATCTCGCATCAGCTTTTGCCTATCGCTAAACAGCGAACAATTAAACAAAATGACGTCGCCCGCTAGCCACTGCTGATCGCTAACCAACAGCTGATCTTTCAAACAATGCTAAAGCTAAACGGTGTCGCACCAACTTAACCAAACGACGTCGCAGAGGGACACGTCACCTCGCTACCAACAGCTGAATAAAACGACGCACGAAATCTCTCAAAAGCTGATGCCTATCACCACCAACAGCTGGTACAAAACGCTCCACTCAAAATGCTGTCGTTCCAACTTATCAAAACGACGTAGTTTCGCTACCCACTACAAAACACGCTAACAAAACCAACAGCTGGTTCCTGTTCATAAAACATCGTCGCTTCAGTCCATTAGCGCTCTCTGCTGATCATCGCAACCAACATACCAACAGCTGATCACTCGCAACAGCTGGTCTCTCGCAACAGCTGGATACGCGCTAATACACCAACGACTGAAATCCCCGTCAGCATTACTGCTGCTTATCAAAACGCAACGACTGAAATATCAACTGCTGAAATCTAATGAAGCACTGCTGCTCCAATTGATTCCTAATGCTACTGCTTGAACGCACATCTAAATCAAATGTCACCAACGACTGACTCAACAGCTGGTACTCAAACAAACGTCTCCCACGCAACGTCTGATATCTCTCCAACTGCTGATTCCAACACTTAGCCAAATTCGATGGCAACGCCAACAGCTGGTCCAAACCCGACCAACACCTGATTGTGAAAACACAGGTCTCAAACTCTCCCCCACTAAAACACGATTTCGTCCTCGAAATCAACAAGTCCAGGAACAACTCAACTGAACCTAAGAGTTCAAGATAACTGAACAAACAATTACTGAAATCTGATGCAACACTCACGCAAATAGATGCGGCCATTCACGTTGCATCTTTTCTTCCAACTCCTAGGTAGCTTATTCCCTACCATGTTTGCTCCATTGCACCATTACCAAAAGAATGGTTTTATTCCTCCTGTTTCTCTTTTCTATCTGGGATCTGCAAGGGATACTCAACGTAACTCAACGTCTGATCTAGCTCAACCTCGTCAGTTCTCAGCACATGAGACGGATCTGGCTCGTACTTCCTCAACATGGAAACATGAAAGACATCATGTAGAGAAGATAAATGTGGTGGAAACAACAGCCGATACGCCAAAGGGCCAATCCTCTCAACTATTTCATACGGTCCAACATAACGAGGAGCTAACTTTCCCTTGTGTCCAAAGCGCATAACACTTCTGAAAGGAGAAACTTTAAGGAACACCTCATCACCAACCTGAAACTCTAGAGGTCGACGCATCTTATTCGCATAACTGGCTTGGCGATCCTGGGCAGCTTCATCCGCTTTCGAATCAGATCCACATGATCCTTCATCTGCTGCACAAATCTGGGGAAGACAGCTGCTTCTCCCCCACTTCTTCCCAACATACTGGCGGTCTGCACTTTCTACCATACAAGGCCTCAAACGGCGTCATACCAATCGTCACTTGGTAGCTGTTATTATAGGAAAACTAAACCAAAGACAACGCGTCTTTCCAGCTACCACCAAAATCCATCACAACAGCTCTCAATATATCCTCCAACGTCTGGATAGTTCTCTCAGGTTGACCATCTGTGTGGGGGTGATACGTTGTACTCATAGTCAATGTGGTACCCAAAGCTGCTTGCAAACTCTTCCAAAACCTGGAAGTAAACCTTGGATCTCGGTCTGAAACGATCGAAACAGGCGCACCGTGCAATCTAACCACAAAATCCACATACAGTTTCGCCATTTTATTCAAATAAAACGTCATACCATAGGGAATGAAGTGTGCAGACTTTGACAATCTGTCGATAACAACCCAAATCGTATCGCAACCTCTGCTGGAACGAGTCAAATGCGTCACAAAATCCATCTCTATGTGCTCCCAGTTCCATTGGGGCACTTCCAAACTCTGCAACAGACCACCAGGTCTCATCCTTTCAGCCTTAACCTGCTGACAGTTCAAGCAACGAGCAACAAAACCAGCAACGTCGCTCTTCAAACTAGCCCACCAAAAGTGCGGCTTCAACGCATGGTACATCTTCCGTGCACCAGGATGAACACTGTGTCTACTGCAATGAGCTTCTATAAGGATCTCCTCTCGAAGATCTATCAAGTTGGGCACAACCAACCGACCACGGAAACGCAAACAACCATCGGATGAAACAGAATAGCCTTCAAGTTGACCAGCCCTGACCTTCAACTTCAACTCATGGATGGAAGGATATGTCCTTTGGGCGGATCTAATGCTCGAAATGATCTATGGCTCAACTTGGAAAGAAGAAACCACAACATAATCCTCAGCCGGATAAAACCTCCAACCAGTAGTGCTAAGATGCTCACGGTCTTTAGAAACATACAACGACGCAAGCATCTCTCCTTGAGCCTTTCTTCTCAACGCATCAGCCACTACATTAACTTTCCCAGGCTGGTATTTGATCTCGCAATCAAAATCCTTCAACAGCTCCATCCACCTACGTTGTCTCATATTCAAGTCAGGCTGCGAAAACAAATACTGCAAACTCTTGTGGTCCGAGTACACCACGAACTGCTCACCATACAGATAGTGGCGCCAAATCTTCAACGCAAAGACCACAGCCGCTAGCTCCAAATCATTAACTGGGTATCGAGTCTCGTGCGGTTTCAACTGCCGTGAGGCATACGCAATGACTAGACCATGCTGCATCAACACACAGCCCAATCCATTGAGCGAAGCATCAGAACACACGACGAAGCCACCTGAACCAGACGGAAAAGCCAACACAGGCGCAGTAGTCAACTTCTCCTTGAGCAATTGAAAAGCATTCTCGCATTGCTCAGTCCAAAGGAACCGCTTGTCTTTCTGAGTCAACTGGGTCATAGGCCTAGCTATACTAGAGAAATGCTCTATAAAACGACGGTAATAGCCAGCCAGACCCAAGAAACTACAAACCTCAGACACATTTCTAGGTCGCTCCGAGTTCAAAACAGCATCAACCTTATTGGGATCCACAGAAATGCCATCCGCTGAAATCACATGACCCAGAAACACGACGCGATCCAGCCAGAACTCGCACTTAGAAAACTTGGCATACAACTGCGAGTCTCTCAACGTCTGAAGAACAACTCTCAAATGCTCCTTGTGCTCCAAAGGAGTCTTCGAATACACCAAGACGTCGTCGATGAACATGATCACAAATTGATCTATAAACTCTCGGAAGACTCGATTCATCAAATCCATGAACACTGCTGGAGCATTGGTCAATCCAAAAGGCATTACCAGAAACTCAAAATGCCCGTACCTGGTACGAAAAACAGTCTTCGCAACATCTTGATCTCTAACTCTCAACTAATGGTACCCTGAACGTAGATCGATCTTTGAATATACAGCAGAGCCTTGTAACTGGTCAAACAAGTTGTCGATCCTCGGCAACGGGTACTTATTCTTAACAGTAACTTTGTTCAGCCGACGGAAGTCAATGCACATTCTCATTGTGCCATCCTTATTATTGACAAACAAGATAGGCGCTCCCCACGGCAACATGCTAGGTCTGATAAAACCTTTCTCCAGCAAGTCATCCAGTTGCACCTTGAGCTCTCTCAACTCAGCAGGCGGTAAATGATATGGTTCTCGTGAAATCGGAGCTGTGCCAGGCACCAACTCAATGCTAAAGTCAATCATCCTCCTCGGAGGAAAATCAGGTATCTCCTCCGGAAACACATCAGGAAAATGATGCACCACTGGAACGTCGCTGAGATGCACATGCGAAGAAGAAGCATTCTCCGCCGACAACAAGCTGAACATCTCCATCGCTGAGACTAGCGGAATCTTCGACTGGGAATCAGCATCGTATAAATTCCATTTCTCACCAGACTGAGGCCTAAAACGCACGATCCCATGGAAATAGTCCGTGGAGGCCCTATAACTGGACAACATGTCCATTCCCACTATGCAGTCAAAATCCCACAACAACAAACCAATCAAATTTGCCACTAGCACATGCTCAGCAAAACTCAGAACACCATCCAACAAAACCTTGGGAGTACAAGTTCGCACCGCCAGGAGTAGAAACAGACACAACATCGCGCAAGGAAGTGGTATGTTGACCATGCTCGACCACAAATGCATCAGAAATAAACGAATGTGATGCGCCAGTGTCAAACAACACTCGTGCAGGAAAATCAAAGACAAGGCATGTACCTGAAATCACCCTGCTCGGAGTCTCCTCCGCTTGCTCCCTAGTAATAGCGTTTTATTGAGCATGTTGGGGTCCAGAGAAATGCTGCTGAGACGACTATCCGAAACGCGACGGACCAGGCAACTTAAACGGCCTAAACTGCGTCTCTCCAACCCTAGGCTACGGAAACTGAGGGGGAACGACCCCTAGACGATCCTCCTCGACCCTGAGGTGGGGCAGTGGCTTGCTGCGATCCGGCCAACGGACATACTCTCGCGAAATGCCCATACTGACCACAGATATTACAAGAGCCCTGCACATCAACGCACTAAGTAACCGGATGCTTGCCTCCACAGAAGCCACAAAACTCTGCCCTAGAACCACTACTACTAGAGCTGCCAGAACCAAAATAACCAGAACCAGACTTCTTCTTAAACTGATGGCGACGAGGTCGAAACCTCTGACGGCCAGACTGCTGCTGCTGCTGCTGGGGTTGATGAGCAGACTGTGAAGACTGCGCTCCCTGAACAGCGGGACGACCACTCTGAGAACCCTGAGGTCTAGCACGCGACCTCTGGCTCCGCAGACCTTCCTCGATATCAATAGCACTATCCACAGCCTCTGCATAGCTCTTTGGTTTGCTCGACAAAACCAAAGTATACAACTCTTCGTTTAAACCCTCAATAAACTTGGTCCTGTCCTCTTGGCCCTCTCCCAGCCAGCTACATGCGGGACATACGCCAACTGAGAAGAAAACCTAAGGGCATACTCCCTAACAGACATCGTACCCTGCTCCAATTTGTCGAACTCCCGCTCACGGGCATTCACATACGACTCCGGGACGTACTCCTACCGAAAGGCAACACAGAAGCTATCCCAAGTGATCTCCACACCGGTCTCCTCCAGAGTCCTCAAAGCGCCACGCCACCAACGCTCCGCACTCTTCCTCAACTGGAAGGTCGCCAAACTCAACCGAAGCACATCATCGTACTGAACACGATCGAACAAACCAGTGATGTGCCGTAGCCACGAATCCGCATCCTCGCTAGACTCGTCACCGTTAAAGATATGGGGATTCATCCGTTGGAACCTAGCCATCACAATCTCCATGCTCTCCACATGTGTTGTCAAGTCATCGACTTCATCCTCCACTCTCCTACCGCGACCACGGGAAAGGAAACTACTTCTGATCCTTGTTCTGATCTCCAGACTCGCCCTGAAACTGCCCTCTACCTCTACCCTACGTCTAGGCGGCATCTCTCTACGTAGGCACTAAACAGGATAAGAACACAGAACAAGTACAGCATAGATAGCACATAACACAAACAATATGCAGCACATAATCACATAGACAAGCACAAACCACACACGAAAATGTGCCTAGACTCAAGTGTGATCAAAGAAATCGAGCTTATCCAAGATTAAGCTCTGAAACCTAAAATATCAGGCCTCGTGCTCATATCAGAGTAAAACCACGCAAACACCAGCGGAAGCAACTAAAAAGTGGTTAAAATTTTTGTTTTTGGCCTGACAGAAAGATAACATAATTTAAAATACAACAATACT
>KV019609.1:931-21393 GCA_001598015.1 Dorcoceras hygrometricum | reverse complement strand
ACTATTAGATGTGTTTCATGATAGCCGTCATACCCACTATCACATCTAACATACACTTGAGTGCATTCTAGGTCTTTACTCAACGCAATTGTAAATCATTACACACATAATGAAAGTAAAGAACGCCATATGGATAAATGCGAATATCATATATAAAGATCGTTTCATACAAGAGTCTATAAACCCACACGCCACAAGTTGGCTAGTTGGGCATCTACTCTAACACTATCTGCCTCCTGGGTCACCTCCAGCTGGGTCAAAGCCACGGCCAGCGGAATAACCTGGGAAAACCATAAACAGACAAACAACACAACAGCCCCAGAGGGACCTCGGCGTCAAACTCCAGTACGGAGAGCAACTATAAAACAGCAATGAATAGCAAAAAATAAGATGCAGATGCTACGCATGAAGAACGGTACAACAGCCGAAGGCTACAACTGAACAAGGAGCCAAGGAATTCAACAGCTGACAACAGATTCTGCGAAGAATGGTGGCCACTGGTGTGTGCAAGCATACGGGAATTACCCGCTCATCTTTACACCACACCCGAAATACCAGATGCATCAACAACTCAACCTGCTGTTGCCCAAACCATGAACTGTGGTAGTTAACCACACGGCGCATGGTAGCTAACTGTGACGCCCAATCCCCATGGGAGTCACGGGATAAAATAAAAGGAAATAAAAGGAAAATAGAAGGGCTGAATAATAAATAGAACAAGCTGTATTGCCTTGCTCAAAATAAAAATCAAAGTACAGCCGTTGGCGCCAAGAAAATTGATATCAGATTTCATTACAATTTCGAAGTACAAAATGCGAAGTAACTGTGACGCCCAATCCCCATGGGAGTCACGGGATAAAATAAAAGGAAATAAAAGGAAAATAGAAGGGCTGAATAATAAATAGAACAAGCTGTATTGCCTTGCTCAAAATAAAAATCAAAGTACAGCCGTTGGCGCCAAGAAAATTGATATCAGATTTCATTACAATTTCGAAGTACAAAATGCGAAGTCGCGATATTACAACTACTGAACTCTATTTGAATTCATCTTTGTTGTAACGGATCTCAATACAGATTTGACTAAGATCAAACACAACAAAAACAGCAAAATACAAAATGAACATCACGGAAACGCAGGCCTTCGATAAACACTAACACGTCGCTACTGGTTCAAACTCCACCTCCCATCTGCTCTGGCGCTGACTCACCTGCACCAAGAAAGCTAGTGAGCCTAGGGGCTCAGCAAACAAAACTGAGAGTAACAAGCATAATATGCAGGTGTAAAACATAAGACATCATAGTTTTAAAAGAAGTCATAGAACATCATTCATCATAACTTTTGTTCTGGAAATAAATTCAAATTCCAGCGTTATCATTTTCGTTAGACTTATGGCTCAGAAGCTCTACTTAGGTCCGTGTTGCATCTGATCAAGTGACTACTGATATCAGCCTTAGCATATAATTCGTGATGAAGGGGCAACTGACATCGGGACGGCTGCTCACCCCTCCATGGTGATCGTCTGTTATCTAAGCCATAAATCCTTAAATTGAAACTTTCTTCCATTAAACACATACTGAACGAACTCAAATCTTAACATCGGGGTGGGGGTTCACTTTATTTTAAAACTCATACTTACTTCAAAAAACATTTTTCACTGAGCATCTAGCTGAGACATAGGTAATCAGTTGTTGGGATAAGTTCAGTTGTTGGAAAGAAAACCAGTTGATGTGAATAGTAGATCGGTCGATGGGTACATATCGGTGGTCAACATGATTTATCGGGTCAACGGAGTAACAGTAGAACAACCAGTCGTTGGTTCAAGAACAACTAGTCGTTGGATAGGGACAATCAGCAGTTGAAAGAAAACCAGACGTTGGATGTGAATCAGCAGTGAGGTACTTAGGGGAAGGAATCAGTCGCAAGAGAAACCAGTCGCAACATAGTAACCAGTCGCAAGAAAAACCAGTCGCAAGCAACAGTAACCAGTCGCAAGCAACAGTAATCAGTCGCAAGCAAAACCAGTTGCAAGCAACAGTAACCAGCTGATGGTTATGAAATGCGATATGAACAGTAAACCCGCTGATGGTTATGAAATGCGATATGAACAGTAAACCAGCTGATGGTTATGAAATGCGATATGAACAGTAAACCAGCTGATGGTTATGAAATGCGATAACGTCACGAACAACATCCACAATATCATAATTCACCTATCAAACCAGACTCAGTTCTGGTTCGACTAGCATTTCCAACTTCGTGGAGTCAAATTCGGACGCTGTCATTCACCAGAGAAAAGAAGAACATCATAATTTACATGAGTTGGAATCTGAAATGCTCAGTGTTTCAAAATCAACGTCATCAACTCCGTAAGATACCGTTTTAGTTCCAAACATACACTCACTGTGAACCCAATCATTAAACATACAATTCAAGATCAGCAAAATATGAGCAAAGGCTGATATTAAACATAACTTAGGTAAGGAATTTCGAAACGAAGTACAAACAACACATATGCTTTCATGGTGTAGCAAGAATCAGATTTTTACTTGCCTCAATACAGGAGAAACACGAAAACACAGCAGGTCTAGCAGCAAGTCTCTACAAGCACCGCAGCGAGTTTCATATGTTTTCTTTGATGAAAAAATGAAGATTGTTCTTGCAAATATTGGACTTATAGTCCAATGTACCATAGGCATGGGAGTCTAACTTGTAACAGGGGAGAAACACTTGAGTAGGCATGGTGTTCCACACCTGCTTCTCCAGAATTTATAAAAAATCCCCTGTCACTATTTTAATTTGTTAAAACGATACTCTCATTTAAAAGCCATTCTCCCATTCGAAATTAATTTTACTTTCAACCTCCAAAATTTCCCAGCTGGTGCTTAGATTAACAGCTGATCAGACCCTGCACCATGTCTCGCATCTGGAAATAAAGAAATCAGCTTTTCAATCACACAAACAGGCTGAAATCTGAAATTAAAAGTGAATCCTCGAATTATAAAGATGAGAATTTGTGGTCCTATGGATTTTGGGGCGCTACACTAACAAATACCAGCAGGGAGATGAGAGTGCGGTATTGCCACTCGCCCTCAAAATTTGGTAAGAACAGAACAGCAATAACAACAGGACATGGCTGCAACAGCTGAATGGAATTGATAATGTGTATGCAATGCAACAGTTAAACTAGCACATAAACAACAATGCAATGCATACACAGCAAACACATAATATCCATGCCAATTCCAGCCGTAATACAAGCTCAACATCCGTACCTCACCAGCTCCTGAGCTACAATTACCACACACAGATGCTACAACGAAGTTCGAGCAACACAGATCTATCACCTGCTAAATCAACACAAGCTACTGCTCAAAAGCCGAAACACAAAACAACAGCAGCTGGGAGCTACAACTCCACCAGCGCTTATCTACCTTCCTAACTCAACGGAAAGCTCTAACAAAGCTTAAAGGTAGAATTCTCACTTACCCCAACGAACTACCGGCACGGCAGGGACGCTTATGCTAACAAACTACACAAGGGAGATGTCTTAGCGATCCTGCGATCCTCTTCTAGCTCCTCCAAATCCTTCTAAAGAGGTATAGAACGAAGCGTCTTAGCGAGAGGAGTCCAACGCTACCACTCTCACTCTCGTCGGAGTTGTCTACCACCGGAAATTAGGACGGATAAGGTTACGATGAACAGTAACTAGGGTATCGTGACAAGATTTGGAAACGAAGGAAATATTTCTAGTGTCGGGGAAACAAATAATAGAGAACAGCAGATAATTCCCCTATTAAATACACTTCTCAACAGTCGACAGAAGCAAGAACAGATTCCACCGACAAAACAGTCGTCATCGCTGTTATATCAATCAGCAGTTGAATCTCGCATCAGCTTTTGCCTATCGCTAAACAGCGAAAAATTTGACAAAACGACGTCGCACGCTAGCCACTGCCGATCTCTAACCAACATCTGATCTTTCAAACAACGCTAAAGCTAAACGGCGTCGCACCAACTTAACCAAACGACGTCGCAGAGGGACACTTCACCTCGCTACCAACAGCTTAATAAAACGACGCACCAAATCTCTCAACAGCTGATGTCTATCACCACCAACAGCTGGTACAAAGCGCTCCACTCAAAATGCTTTCCAACTTATCAAAACGACGTAGTTTTGCTACCCTCTACAAAACACGCTAACGAAACCAACAGCTGGTTCCTGTTCACAAAACGTCATCGCTTCAGTCCCTTAGCTCTCTCTGCTGATCATCGCAACTAACATACCAACAGCTGATCACTCGCAATAGCTGGTCTCTCGCAACAGCTGGATATGTGTTAATACATCAACGACTGAAATCCACGTCAGCATTGCTGCTGCTTATCAAAACACAACGACTAAAATATCAACTGCTGAAATCTAACGAAGCACTGCTGCTCCAATCTATTCCTACTGCTACTGCTGGAACTCACATCTAAATCAAATGTCACCAACGACTGACTCAACAGCTGGTACTCAAACAAACGTCTCCCACGCAACGTCTGATATCTCTCCAACTGCTGATTCCAACACTTAGGCAAATTCGATGGCTACACCAAGCACATCGACCAATAGCTGGTCCAAACCCGACCAACACCTGATTGTGAAAACACAGGTCTCACAACAGATCTGAGCTCAATATGATAATGCGTGTATGCAACAGATAAAATGTCCAGCACAAAACATATACAACAATGCAAGGCATACACAGCAGCAAGAATAATCATCCATGCTCAATCCAGAGCTGTAAAGCAAGCTCACATCCGTACCTCAAGTTTTCTGTGCTACAATTACTACAACAGGGTCCCGAGCAACACAGATCTCACACCTGTTAAGCCAAACACAAATACTTGCTCAGGAACAGTAACACAAAAACCACGAATTGGGAGCTACGAGCTCAACCAAATCTGTCCTACCGTTCTAACACAACAGAAGGCTCTAAACGAAGCACAAGGTAGGATCTTTAACACTTACCCAACGAGCTACTTCAACGGGAGATGAAACCCGACGCTTATGCTAACAGACTACACAAGGGAGATGTATTCGCACACCTCAGCTTAATGCAAGCCTCCAGAAGCAGTACCAAACGAAACGTCTCAACAGGAGGAGTCCAGCGCTACCACTCTTACTTCAATCGGAGCTATCTACCGTCGGCAATCGGAGAAGATAAGGTTCGGTGAACAGTAGCTAGGGTATCGCGACAGAGTTTTCTCACGGGAAATATTTCTAAGTGTCGGGGCTGAACAATAATGGACGAATGCAAGGTTCTCTATATAAAGGTCAGATCTGCTCAAATCTGAAGGACATAACCCACCGACACTCAAGTCTCAAAACTAATTTCCCACCCAAATCTGAATTCACAACAGATCTCTCTACAGCAAACAGATCTTGACTTACTCAAACGACGTCACGCCGCATCTACTGTCGCATCTAGACACGTCACCCGCTACTCGAATCAGAAATGCTATCCAGCATCGCAACACTCAGATACCATCGAGATCTGAAGACCAACAACTCAGATCTGAATCTCGCTCGCTAACCAAAACACCGTCGTTCCAACTAATCCAAACGACGTAGTTTAACTACTAACTACAGAAACACGCTGGCTCACATCCAACACCTGCGATACCAGATTCATTACCAAAGCTGAGCACGATCACCAGTACTGACTAACACCCATATCTGATCCGTTCCCACGAGAATACTCAAACTCCTCAAATCTGTTCGAAGGACTTAAACGATCCTGAAAACTAAACCAAGCATATGAGCTCACAGCTGGCTCATCCCAGATCTGTTCAAGCCAAATCTGATCTATGCTAAACCCGATTAATAAACTCAATTAATCTTGTAAGCTTTCGGGTCTCACACAAGGACCTACTTAAGGTATATGATGCAACTTCAAGTAAGGCCATTGCAATAACCTAATAATGCAATTCTCATTACTTATACTCACGAGTGTGAAAGGTGTGTGAGAGCACATCATGAACTGAGAGACATAGCGCCTCGGTTAAAAACACTTGAGGTAGAAATATCTGATAACTTTCTTGTGCACTTAATCTTATGCACTTTTCCACAGCAGTATGGGCCTTCAAAATATCTTATAACACATATAAGGATAAATGGTCACTTAATGAACTATTGACCATGTGTGTTCAAGATAAAGGAAGGTTGTTAATGAAATCAAGTGATAATGTTATGTTAACTGTATAAGGAAAATCTCCCAAGCAAGCTAGAGCAAAGGGGAAGAGAAAAGTAAAGCTTTCACACAGCCTAAAATTAAGAAAGAATCAAGTGTTTCTTCTGTTAAAATAAGGGACGCAGAAAGAAGAATTGCATTAAGGTTAAGGATTGACTTGGACATAAAGGTATTCACAACTCTTTTATTATTATGAATCTAATATGATAAATATTGTTATAACACTTGGTGAATAACTCTGGTTTACAATGTATATCACAAATACCTACAGGATATGAAAAATCGAAGAAGCCAATAAGAAGTGAGCAAAGCATGCAAAAATGCATTCACATGTGGAGGTTGTCGGGTCGTGCATTCTGCATTTAGCTAGTTGTTTTGTTTTGGTTTCGGAAAAGACTTTTTTGTTCCTAGTTTTTCTAGTAATATAATTGTAGTTTCAAGCCTTGTACTGTTTGGATATTATGTTCGTTTTTGAATAATTCGAATTTATTTTATAAATTCACTATTATTGGGAATTATGGTCTTTTCTAATTTTTTTTGCAAAATAATCGCAATATCACTATACATGTTCATACGGGCATTAAATTATGTGTTATAAATGATGATTTCTCTATTTATGACATTGGATACTATGACATATCTCCATTGATAAGATTAAGAGATTAGTAAAAGATGAAATACTTAGCACTTTATATTTTACTAATTTAAATACTTGTGTTTAGTGCAATAAGGAAACACATACAAAAAAATCTAAAAAGGTTGCCAAGATTAATACTACATATTAGAAATCATACATTCAGATATATATTGTTCAGACATTGATATGCATAGTCTGAAATATTTCATTCATTTATATCTACTTGCTTCATAATAAGAATTAAAGCATTGAATGTGTAACGCCCCGAAATCCTGATTACGTGAGAATAGGTGCATGACTAGGGGAAATTATTTTTTAGAAAATTATGTGTCATTTTATGTGATTAAGTGTTAATTTAATGTTTTAAGGTGTTCATGCCATGTTATTAGCTTGATTGAGTTTCGGATGCGTGGACGAGAATGGGGACGATCGATGTGAAAACCTAGAAATTCAGGTTTAAAAAAAAAAGTTCGGGTCGGTCAACTCAGATCCCTCTCGGTAAACTCAGATTTCGCCGGTCAACTCAGATCATGCTCGATCAACCCATATCCTGTTCGGTCAACTCAGATCCTGTTCGGTCAACTCAGATCATGTTCGATCAACCCATATCCTGCTCGGTCAACTCAGATCATGTTCGGTCAACCCAGATCCTGTTCGGTCAACCCAGATCCTATTCGGTCAACTCGATCATGTTCGGTCAACTCAGATCCTGTTCGGTCAACCCAGATCCTGCTCGGTCAACTCATATTTGAGACAGCCAACTCAGCTGGTCAACAGTCAGACAGTTAACTCAGCTGATCAACAATCAGACAGTCAACACAGCTGGTCAACAGTCAACTCAGCTTTGGACTGGTCAACGCAGCTCTGGACTGGTCAACGCAGCTTTGACTAAGTAAATTCAGATTTCGCCACGTGAATTCAGGTTCCGCGACGTGAATTCACATTTCGCGACGTGAATTCAGGTTCCGCGAAGTGAATTCAGATTCCGAAAGAAAACTCAGTTTTGGCTCACGAATTTCAGCAAGCTCTTCACGCGTACATAGCAGATTGTTTGCAACCGTAACTGCCAATTTAGAGGGATTAAAGGGTAATTAAGAGACCCAAATCAATGCCTACACTAATGCTTTAGTAACAGCCATTTTAATGGCAATAAAATCAGGAAATTAAGGCTTTAATGACTGCCCTTTTGACTCCCATTCCTTTCACCTATAAATACCTCGCTGTAGCATCAAAGGACCCACAATCACTCCAAAAATTTCATTAACACACCAGTAGGCTTCCACGTTGAAATTCTGCACAAGCTGTACCAGATTTCGTGCCTTGAACCAATCAAGATTCAGATTACAGTAAGTGGGCTTTTGTTATATATATTCATTTCAAATATTATATATATTATTCATACTAAGCTCTCTTTTGAATTACTGTTCGAGCAATTGTTCCGTATAAAATTCTGTTTCGTGTCAAGTTCATGATGTGAATTATGCTTTGTTTTAGCACCGATATATCTGTCGTAATATGGGTATACGGAATATTCCGCACTCTGAGTTACATGGTGTAACTATATGGCCTCGACCCCTTAGAGGAGTAAAAAATTAGGGACTGATCAGTAAACCATTGAAACGAAGTAATCATCAGTGCTACCTGTTCTGTGATATGCTCTGCTACCTGTTATGTTATGCTCTGTCCTGTATATGCTCTGTTCTGAGATCTGTTATTCAGTATATGTATATATATATTTTGTATGCTGGAATGGTATCCCCCACTTGCTGAGTGTTTTCCCAAACACTCACCCCTAACTTCTCCACCCAGATTAAGAACGAAGAACAGTTTGAAGAAGAGGAACAAGAGTTGTTCTGGGGCTGGTGAAGATTCTGCTTTCCTTTTTGTTAATGTAATTTCACTTCCGCACTCTATTATTCAGACATTGATTTTCAGATGTAAAAACTAATATATTTTGGTTATGTAATAGACTGTTTTTGAGCTGCACTATGAGGCTTGATGTTTTGTAATGAATAATTATCGCTGGTGTTAACGTCCAGGCCCGTTCTCGGGCGTGACATTTTAGTGGTATTAGAGCTAACTAGGTTCATAATCCGGCTGGGAAGTTCGAGTGAAAAGAGTTCTGATTTCATCCAAAGGAATAAGTTTTACAGAATGTTCATCTTTATTCGGAAAGTTAAAATTCCTTCCTGAAGTAAATTTTTTTTTTACCGGAAATCTCAAATATTCAAACAATAGTATCTCTTTCTGAAATCTCATTTTGATCCGGAAATTTCAATTTCTTCCAAACTTTCTTATTCATCCGCAAAGTTCATTTCATCCGATTTTTCTGATTTCATTCGGAAAGTTCAGTTCCATCCGAAAAATTTTGATGTCATCCAATTTTTTTGGAATCTTTTACTTTTTCCGGAAAATTATCCTTTATTCGGAAATCTTCTATTCCGATGCTCTAGAATTCATGAGATTCTTCATCGATAAATATTTTCGTAATCCGGATAAACTTTAAGTTCACCATCTAAATTTCTTTGATCTGTTTGAGTTAGTTTCTCCAGAAGAATTTCCTTAACAGGTTGAGTTTTTTTTCATTCATTTGCTCGACCATAATCTTTTTCTTCTGTTCAACAAATCCTTACAGCTTACCTCCATGAAATGATATGGAAACCCCCTATTGTCATTTCATCATCACTTATTTCATAAGATGATTTCTTCTGCTTCCCGTAACTCGAGTGATTCGTCGTCCTAAACCAAACCTATACGCGAACCGGATACCATCAAAGAAGAGCTAGAGATCACAGTTAACCATATCCATAAGGAAATAATATGAGAACTCAAGTTTCAAGGATGAAACTTCTTTTAAAGAGGGAGAGATGTGAAAACCCAGAAATTCAGGTTTAAAAAAAAAACGTTCGGGTCGATCAACTCAGATCCCTCTCGGTCAACTCAGATTTCTTCGGTCAACTCAGATCCTGTTCGGTCAACCTAGATCCTGCTCGATCAACTCAAATCATGTTCGGTCAACTCAGATCCTGTTCGGTTCAATATAGATCCTGTTTGGTCAACCCAGATCCTGTTCGGTCAACTCAGATCCTGTTCGGTCAACCTAGATCCTGCTCGGTCAACTCAGATCCTGTTCGATCAATTCAGATCTTGTTCGGTCAACCCAGATCCTGCTCGGTCAACTCAGATTTGAGACATCCAACTCAGCTGGTCAACAGTCAGACAGTCAACACAGCTGGTCAACAGTCAACTCAGCTTTGGACTGGTCAACGCAGCTCTGTACTGGTCAACTCAGCTTTGACTAAGTAAATTCAGATTTCGCGACGTGAATTCAGATTTCGCGACGTGAATTCAGGTTCCGCGACGTGAATTCAGGTTCCGCGAATGAATTCAGATTCCGAAAGAAAACTCAGTTTTGGCTCACGAATTTCGGCAAGCTCTTCACGCGTACGAGCAGATTGTTTGCAACTGTAACTGCCAATTTAGAGGGATTAAAGGGCAATTAAGAGACCCAAATCAATGCCTACACTAATGCTCTTGTAACAGCCATTTTAACGACCATAAAATCAGGAAATTAAGGCTTTAATGACTGCCATTTTGACTCTCATTCCTTCACCTATAAATACCTCGCTGTAGCATCAAAGGACCCACAATCACTCCAAAAATTTCAGTAACACACCAGTAGGCTTCCACGTTGAAATTCTGCACGAGCTGTACCAGATTTCGTGCCTTGAACCAATCAAGTTTCAGATTACAGTAAGTGGGCTTTTGTTATATATATTCATTTCAAATATTATATATATTATTCATACTAAGCTCTCTTTTGAATTACTGTTCGAGCAATTGTTCCGTATCAAATTCTGTTTCGTGTCAAGTTCATGATGTGAATTATGCTCTGTTTTAGCACCGATATTTCTGTCGTAATATGGGTCTACGGAATATTCCGCACTCTGAGTTACATGGTGTAACTATATGGCCTCGACCCCTTAGAGGAGTAAAAAATTAGGGACTGATCAGTAAACCATTGAAACGAAGTAATCATCAGTGCTAACTGTTCTGTGATACGCTCTGCTACCTGTTATGTTATGCTATGTCCTGTATATGCTCTGTTCTGAGATCTGTTATTCAGTATATGTATATGTATATTTTGTATGCTGAAATGGTATCCCCCACTTGCTAAGTGTTTCCCCAAACACTCACCCCTTACTTCTCCACCCAGATATGAACGAAGAACAGTTTGAAGAAGAGGAACAAGAGTTGTTCTGGGGCTGGTGAAGATTCTGCTTTCCTTTTTGTTAATGTAATTTCGCTTCCGCACTCTGTTATTCAGACTTTGTTTTTCAGATGTAAAAACTATTATATTTTGGTTATGTAATAGACTTTTTTTGAGCTGCACTATGAGGCTTGATGTTTCGTAATGAATAATTATTAAACATCGCCGGTGTTCACGTCCAGGCCCGTTCTCGGGGCGTGACATTTTAGTGGTATCAGAGCTAACCAGGTTCATAATCCGGCTGGGAAGTTCGAGCGGAAAGAGTTCTGATTTCATCCAAAGGAAAAAGTTTTACAGAAAGTTCATCTTTATTCGGAAAGTTAAAATTCCTTCCTGAAGTAAACCGGATACCATCAAAGAAGAGCTAGAGATCACAGTTAACCATATCCATAAGGAAATAATATGAGAACTCAAGTTTCAAGGACGAAACTTCTTTTAAGGAGTGAGGGATGTGAAAACCCAGAAATTCGGGTTTTAAAAAAAAAGTTCGGGTCGGTCAACTCAGATCCCTCTCGGTCAACTTAGATTTCGTCGGTCAACTCAGATCCTGTTCGATCAACCCAGATCCTGCTCGGTCAATCCAGATCCTGTTCGGTCAACTCAGATCCTGTTCAATCAACCTAGATCCTGCTCGGTCAACTCAGATCCTGTTCGGTCAATTTAGATCCTATTCGGTCAACCCAGATCCTGCTCGGTCAATTCAGATTTGAGACAGCCAACTCAGCTGGTCAACAGTTAGACAGTCAACTCAGCTGGTCAACAATCAGACAGTCAACACAACTGGTCAACAGTCAACTCAGCTTTGGACTGGTCAACGGAGCTCTGTACTGGTCAACTCAGCTTTTTGACTAAGTAAATTCAGATTTCGCGACGTGAATTCAGGTTCCGCGACGTGAATTCAGATTCCGAAAAGAAAACTCAGTGTTGTATCTGGATAACAGATCCAGATCTGAGTTTTGAATTACACAAAACTTGTTATTGTGTTTCTAATATTTCTACTAAGTATGCAGATGTCAGTTGGATTAGCAACGTAGGCAGAAGATAAGAGAATTGAAGATTTCAGCAGTCGTGACGTCATCCAAGCTTATTGAAGATTTCAGCAGTCGTGATGTCATCCAAGCTTATTGAAGATTTCTGCGATCGTGACGTCATCGAAAGCTGCGCAGCAGTGAGATGTATCAGATCTGATACAGTAACTCAATCAGATCTGATATTGTAGCAGACAAGAGCTGAAAATAGTATTCACGATTTCGGAGGCCTAAACGAAGGAATTTGGCCGAAAAGCGGCTTAGGTCAACAGCAAAGCTATTGAGTTTTCGCTGTTGAGTCTTGCTCGTTGGACCGTTTCGGAGGGAATAGCACTGGTCTCATGAGAAAATGTGAAGTCTGATCAGAGGTGAAGACAAGAGCAGTTGAGTCAGATATTGAAGACAAGAGATCTACATCCAGCTATGAACAGAAGAACGATTCAGATGTGAGGATAAGCTGTGAAGGAGGAATATGGATCAAGTGCGAAGAGAGATCTGATGCAAAGAGAGATCTGATGTGAAGAGAGATCTGGATTCAGATGTGAAGAGAGGTCTGTTCAGCTATGAAGAGAAAGGCGAAGCAGTTGACAACAGATATGAAGATTAACTGGACCATGGAAGTCAACTGCTGAGCCTATTCAGATGTGAACATATCAGACATATTCAGAAGTCAACAAAAGCTTATTCAGAGGACGAAAAAAGCTTGCAAAGTAAGGGACACAAGGACAACTCCGTCGGTACTTTACATAACACCTTTCAACGGGAACAAACTTGTGTCCAACGGATTAATTTGAACAGAGGCTATTTATTCAAGAAGTGTTGATGAAGATCATGATGCTGCAAAGAGAGAAAAAACAGAGAAAAGATAGTGGGAAGAATTACAGAAAGGTGAAGCAGTCGACCACCATGGAGAAGGAGCTAATTTCAAGTGTCGACAGCTGAACCTTATCAGCTTTGTAGAAGAACTTCCTTGTTGTGTGAGATTTAATATTCAAGAGTTGAGCTTCACTGTAAAAATCTCACGCACACAAAGATTCACTCACACATTTTATGAGAGATGTGCGAAACTGTACAGTGAGTGAATGAAAACCACAAACCAAATATATCAGATCCCGTCCAAGCACGAAGACGTTAAACTCTGTGTATGTAGTCTTTCTCACTGAGACATAAAAGAAGTGATTGAGTGAACACAGCTGAGAGCTGGTGTAGAGTCTACGAGTTCAGCCTTGGGCAGAGAATAAGTCCCAGCTGAGTGGATTGTACATTCTGATGTATAATCAAAATCTTCTAGTGGAACCTTCCTGAATACGGAAGAAGCGGAGACGTAGGATGTTATATCCGAACTTCCAGAAACAAACAGCTGGTCTATTTATTTACAACATTCCCCATTTAATGTTAGCACGCATTGCATATTGTTTAAAATATGTTTTAACGAGTTTTAAAATTAGAGTTCAGTTCTGGATACTTTCGCTTGGTATTTTAATGCCAGTCCAGATTTGTTCTCGGTGCTCATATATGTTCAAAGACACTGAGGTATTGCACCTCATTTTTGTCTGATCAGATCTCGCGTCCCTTCAATTTGTTAGAGTGTGATCTGATCCTTTCCTAACAAGTGGTATCAGAGCAGGTTGTTCTTGAACGAGCATTTCTTTTAAAACTCATGTTGGATCTGTTTTTAAAAGGTTTGAAAAGTTTTCAAAAGCTTATTTTATGAAGAAGAGGTGAGAAATGATTTTTGAACTTCAGTTTTTCTTTTGTCGAGCTGACACAGAATGCGCGAGTTCTGTGTGGATGCCAAGATCTTATTTTGGTTGGGTTGTTTTCAGCACATGGGACAAATAAGAGAAATGAAAGAGAATCTGGTAGTTCAGTTATCGTTTTTATCCAAATCTGAATAAATTAAGTGATTCAGTAGCACGTGTTCTGTTTTGAAGCTAAAATTTATTTAAGTGCTCTGAAGAGTTTCAAGATCTGTTTATGCAGAAAATATCCGCTGGTGATTTGTTTTAAAATTATTTGAGCTTACATTATAAAAGATAGGGAGAGTAATGATATTGGAATTGCAGAGCATTGTTCCAAAAGAACGTGCAATAATATGTCTTTTGACGAGCTGACACAGATCTTGCGAGATTTGTGTGTATGCCAAGACCTTTAATTCTATTATGGGACTAAGTTAAAGCAAAATGGAAGAGATTCTGCGATGGATCTGTGTAAACAGATCCTGATTAAGTTTTGAATTACACAAAACCTATTATTGTGTTTCTAACGTCTCTACGAAGTGTACAGATATAACAGAAGAAGAAATTTTGAGAAATCGATTAAAATGATGAAGTGATGAAGTCTGGAACCAGTTGTGAAGAACAGAAACCATACGTTGGTTTTTGTGGTAAATCCAGACGTAGCCTACAAAGAATTGAAACAGAGGAAAAGAAAAGATGCAACCAGGCGAGGAGAAGCATCAGACTTTGGCTACAGTTTTGTTTAATCCAGACGTTGTGATGTAAAGAATCAGCAGTCGACAAGTAGCGCAAGAGCTGGATCAGTGATGATGACGTCAGCAGTGATGTCATCACAATCAGCAATTAACAAGAAACGCAAGAGCTGGATCAGCGATGATGACGTCAGCAGTGATGTCATCACAATCAGCAGTGAGCTACAGTATATCCAGTCGCTAGCTACAGTTCAACCAGTCGATGGTACTTGAAGTTAGCGATAGCAAAACGATGTCGTTTGGATAAATGAATACGACAGCGTTTTGCCTTTGCACTAAGGTTCAGTTGATGGATTTTGCGATGGTAATAACCAGCAGGTACATCGCTTAAGGGAAACCAGCAGGTAGCTACAGTAGTTTGTACATCCAAACGCAAGCTACAGTACATCCAGACGAGAGCTACAGTACAACCAGTCGTTGGGTAATCCAGTCGCAAGCTACAGTGTATCCAGTCGCAGGCTACAGTGTTTTGCATATCCAGTCGACAAGAAATCCAGACGCAGGAAAAGCAGACGTAGTGAAGAGTTGCAAACCAGACGCTGATAGTTACATCCAGACGCAAAGAAGTTGAAGGATGAACCAGACGCTGGTAGATAAATATGAATCAGAAGTAGCGCGAAGAAATTGAATAGATGAATTCAGCAGTAGCGCAAAGACAGAAGAAATCAGCTGTTTAGATCAAAGATATCAGCAGAAGATCAACAGAAGCTAACAGTTGTTGAAGAAAGGCAAAAGCTGATAACAGACGTTGATCAGGTTCAAGCGAAGCAGTTGATGAATTATATTATGAAGAATTACTAAAGCTGGATGTCAACTTTTGAGCCTTGTTCAAATGTTGAAGACGACAAAAAGCCTGCAAAAGAAAGAACACAAGGACAACTCACTGTCGGTACTTCAAGAAGCATCTTTCAACGGGAAGAACTTGTGTCCAACGGAATGAATTTGAACAGAGGCTATTTAAGGGAGAAGATTTTAAGGAAGAAGATGATGATTTCGTGATGATACAGTGAGGATTCAAAAACAGAGGAAAGAAATATTGGAGACAAAGCAGTCGACCGCCATTAGAGAGGAGCGTACTATGAGTGTCGACTGCTGAGTCTAAATCAGCTTTTGTAGAAGCATTTCCCTAGTGTGTGAGATTTAATGTTTACGAGAGTTGTGCTTACACTGTAAATCTCACACACACAGAGATTCATTGACATTCATTGTATAGTGAATGAATCTCAAACCCAATACAAAATCAGATCCCGTCCAAGCACGACGACGTTAAACTCTGTGTTTGTAGCCTTTCTCACATAGGCGTTAAACAAGTGATTGAGTGACAGCGGAGGGCTGGTAGAGTCTAGGAGTTCTCGCAGCTGCTGGTTGCGGGATTGGGTCTGTACATGATGTATACATAAAATCTTCTAGTGGAACCTTCCGAGAAGGAAGAAGGGGAGATGTAGGACATTGAATTCCGAACTTCCATAAACAAATAAGTTGTGTATTGTATTCTTTATTTACAGTTCCGTATACGCAATTACATTTAGCACGCACGCATACAGTTTGCACACACAGTAAGTCGAACAGATTTCTGTTTACAGAAATTTGTTTGCAACGTTTTAAAATTTAGGATTCAGTTCTGGTGTCTTCCGCATCATTTTATTTCATACCAGATCTGTCTCCGGTGCTATGTTTTAATGTTCAAGAACCAGAGGTATTGCACCTCACTATTAGCAGCCCAAAAGTTTTAATTTTTCAGTAGCAGCGCTCGCTTTGAATTTATTGCTTTAAATTCTTTATTCATCGGTCCTAACATTCTGTGAATTCCATTGTTATTTATCTTTTAAATCTTTAGTAATTTGAGCAATATTTAAGCACCATCTCTTCATCTGTGCATACGGTTGTTCCCAATTTTTTAAAAATCTGAAAACCCCTGCTGCCACAGTTCTTACTGTGTTAGTGTAGGGAGAGCTTTGTTTTAAATATTTCGGGAAAGACCAGATTTCGATCTCTTTTTGATTCCCACAAAAAGAGTGAGAATTTGTTAGATCATGCATTTGTTATTCAAAGTTTTGTGTAAATAAAAAAGGGAGAGATTGTTGGATCTGGATAACAGATCCAGATCTGAGTTTTGAATTACATAAAACTTGTTATTGTGTTTCTAATGTCAGGTCTCGTGCTCACAACAGAGTAAAATCACACAAACACAAGCGGAAGCTACTAAAAAGCGGGTAAAATTTTTTGTTTTTTGGCTTGACGGTTTAAACAATAATTTAAAATACGACAATACTCAAAATAGATATCCCAGTTTACAAAACAAACCAAGCAAAGGCTACAACATACAACAAGGCAGCACAAAAATGGTATCCCCTGGCTATCAGCCAGCTACAATAAACTAAGCATCACCCGGGACATCCCACCCGCGATGATACCAGTGCATATAATTATTATACATAATTGGGACACTCTAACCACCTCCTGGGGCACCTCCTGCTGGGTTAAACCCATGACCAGCTGTAAAACCTGGATTCCCTGAAAACAACACAGACAACAAAACAACCAAGCCCCAGAGGGACATGGGGTCAAACCCCAGTACGGAGAGCAACTACAAAACAGCAGTAAATAGCAAGAATAAAATGCAGATACTAAGCATGAGACCAGGGACAACAGCCGAAGGCTACAACCAAGGAAGGGAGCCAAAGAACTCAATGCACAGCTCAACGGAATCTGCAATAGATATGTGTGGCCACGGTGAGTGTAGGACATGTGGTA
Organism: Dorcoceras hygrometricum; assembly: GCA_001598015.1. Lineage (NCBI taxonomy): Eukaryota > Viridiplantae > Streptophyta > Magnoliopsida > Lamiales > Gesneriaceae > Dorcoceras > Dorcoceras hygrometricum. The sequence goes on along the minus strand of KV019609.1, from coordinate 3,979 downwards.
GCTACCCACTCACCCCTACTCGCCCACCAATACCAGATGCATCAACAGCTCAACCTGCCGTTGCCCAACCTATGAACTGTGGTAGTTAACCACTCGACGCATAGGGGCTAAAAAATCCCATCAGGGAGATGAGAGTGCGGAATCACCGCTCGCCCTTGCATCCTGGTAAGAAAACAGAGCAACAACAACGAAACAATGGCTGCAATAGCTGAAATGAGATGATAATGCTTGTATGCAACAACTAGCATAACTCATATGCAAAAGAACAACCACAATAGAAAACATACACAACCATCTCACAATATCAGCAACTACAATTCACTCAAGCCATAAACCTGCCGATTCACAAGCTCCAAATCCGTACCTTAATTCTAATCACAATTACCACAGCAAGGGACCCAAGAGATCTGGTTGAAACCTGCTAAACACACAACGCACAGATCTCAAAAGTTACACAGAAGGTCACGATAATTCACAGTAACTTACGGCTGGGAGTTAGACACTACAACCAGCAATTACTCTACCATTCTACTCCACAGAAAGCTCAATAACAAAGCTCTAAGGTAAGATCTTATTGCTAATTCGAAAGGCTACCTGAATAGCTAACACACGGCTGAAGTAAACAACTTCGTGATCTTACTTCCAGCTAATAACAACCTCCGAGAATGGTATAGAATGAAAGAGATTCACGAAAGGAGTCCAGCGCTACCTCAAACGTACTAAATGGTGACCGGAAACGACGGGAATTGTCGGAGAAATGCTACGGTGAACAGTGTTCTAGGGTTCGAAGCGAAGAACAACAATCCGGAGAAAATATCGCTAAGTATGGAAATCTGATATCTAGTCGAAGACCAAGTCTCCTAATATATGTACATTTCTCAACAGCTGACAACACAAAAACCCAACCAGCAGGCATTGCTGTTTACACAACCAGCAATCGCAAAATAAACAAACAGCTGAATCCTTCAGACAACGTTAAACAAAACGGCGTCGCATCAACTTAACCAAACGACGTCGCATAGGACACGTCATCATATCTGTCGACAGCTGATCAACCAAAACCAACGACTGGATGAAATAACGCATCAGATTCCTCAACAGTAAACGTATAAGGCGACCACCAACTGATACCCAAAACACTGCATTTCAACTAAATAAAACGGCATCGCTCAGAACCCAACAGCTGATCGCTAACCACTGCTGGTCGCTACGTAAAAGCTGATCTCTCGCAACAGCTGAAATTCCTTTGCGCTAACCAAAACGACGACGTCTCTACTCCACGCTACAGGAACTTTGACTAGCGTTGACGTCTGGGTATAGGCGCTAACGAAGCCAACGTCTGAAATCCACGTAAGCGCTACTGCTGATCCTACAAAGTCAGCATTGCTGCTGATATAATATACGCGTTCAACAGATCTCACCAAAATTTCAGATTTCAAACTCGAAAATTCCAAAATTTCCAGAGTTTCTCTAAATGTGATTTCTAACCCAAAAATGCAAACGAAACATCCAATAAGAAATCTGAACCACCAGAAATCTCAAAAATCCGATTAATCCAACAATTAATCCTTATTTAATTTCAGGTCTCACATTTCTCCCCCACTAAAAATGATTTCGTCATCTAAATCAAACAAAAATTCCGGAAACACAACACAACAACAGAGAGCCAAAACAGAAAATCGCCCAACACATGACCAAGAGTTCAAGATAACTGAGCAGAAAATTAACAGCAACTCGGGAAAAATATCGACCAGAAACTACTAACTACTGAAAGTCTAGCACCACAGCTACTCAAACAGATGCGGCCACTCACGCTGCATCTTTTCTTCCAGCTCCCAAGTAGCTTCTTCCCTACCATGTTTGCTCCATTGCACCATCACCAACGGAATGGTTTTGTTCCTCAATTGTTTCTCTTTTCTGCCTAGGACCTGCAAGGGATATTCCTGATAGCTCAACGTCTGATCTAGCTCAACCTCGTCAGTTCTCAGCACATGAGATGGATCTGGCTCGTACTTCCTCAACATGGAAACATGAAAGACATCATGTAGAGAAGACAATTCCGGAGGCAACAACAGCCGATACGCCAAAGAGCCAATCCTCTCAACAATTTCATACGGTCCGACGTAACGAGGGGCTAACTTTATCTTGTGTCCAAAGAGCATAACACTGCGAAACGGAGAAACTTTGAGAAATACCTGATCACCAACCTGAAACTCAAGAGGTCGACGCATGTTATTCACATAACTGGCTTGGCGATCCTGGGCAGCTTTCATCCGCTGTCGAATTAGATCAACATAATCCTTCATTTGCTGCACAAAGTCTGGGACAGATAGCTGCTTCTCCCCCACTTCTTCTCAACATACCGGCGATCTACACTTCCTGCCATACAAAGCCTCAAACGGCGCCATGCCAATCGTCACTTGATAGCTGTTATTATAGGAAAATTCCACTAAAGACAACGCGTCTTGCCAGATACCTCCAAAATCCATAACAACAGCTCGTAACATATCCTCCAACGTCTGGATAGTTCGCTTAGATTGGCCATCTATTTGGGGATGATACGCGGTACTCATAGCCAATCTGGTACCTAGAGCTGCTTGCAAACTCTTCCAAAACATGGAAGTAAACCTTGGATCCCGGTCGGAAACGATCGAAACAGGCACACCGTGCAGTCTAACCACAAAATCTGTTAGAGTAGATGCCCAACTAGCCAACTTGTGGCGTGTGGGTTTATAGACTCTTGTATATGACAGTCTTTATATATGATATTGGCATTTGTTTATGGCATTCTTTATCTTCATTATGTTTATATAATGTTAACAGTTGTGTTGGATAAAGACCTAGAATGCACCATAGTGTATGTTAGATGTGATAGTGGGTATGACGGCTATCATGAAACACATCTAATAGTTACTGTGTATTCTGAATTAGTTCCTAGTCGATTGGGCCGTCAAAATGAGGATAAGGCCGCCCGAGCTTGAGACTAGTATCTGCGATGCGAAATACCATGTTTCATTGGTAGGGAACATTGTGATGTTCTGAGCATGC